>VCRD01001001.1:101736-119536 GCA_006783055.1 Trinorchestia longiramus | reverse complement strand
GAGTGTCATCCTTATCCCACTGTCTCTCTCTCACTGAGTGTCATCCTTATCCTAGTCTCACTCTACTGAGTGTTATCCTTATCCCACTGTCTTCCTCTCACTGAGTGTCATCCTTATCCCACTGTCTCCCTCTCACTGAATGTCATCCTTATCCCACTGTCTCCCTCTCACTGAGTGTCATCCTTATCCCACTGTCTCCCTCTCACTGAGTGTCATCCTTATCCTAGTCTCACTCTACTGAGTGTTATCCTTATTCATTCTGGTGAGGGCTGAGGTCTAGTGTCTGTACAAATAGTGTTGCACCTCCAATGCCGCTCAATTTCTTTGTTTTAATATTGATCTGCAATTATATTCTGATAACGCATTTTAGTAAGACTTTACTATACGACAATAATCTAAACAAAAAAAGGATTTTGTTTTATTATGTATAAAATTATATAATCAGACATTTTTTGTCCACAAGGAAAACTCTTTTCAGATGGCTAATTTTTAATTACCCATAAACAGTCGCTCACAAAACTAACAAGCATGTGCTAATTTTTTTTAATTTATTCTTTTTCTTCCTCTCTGTTCTCTTCCTTGATTCTAGTGGACATGAAACGACACGTAACACGCAAATGCTACTTCCGACCTAAACCTAACATCAGAGTGAAATCGATTTCCAAACTCCGTCGCATACAAATGCTGCGCTTGGAAATATCAATACAAATTGCATTATGTTCTTCGGTATGCATGCAGAAGAAGTCGTGAAGTTCACAGGGAAGCCAGCAATATCTTCTTCACCTCAGCGCTGGAATATTACGTCGCTTAAGTTCGTCTTTAAATTTTCAATATGAGGAAGGACGGCCAGTCTCGGCTGACTTGAACGACGCATTCCATCATCTCTAAACGAGGATTTTAAGTTGAAATCCAACGTGTAGGATCCTGGGTGCATCCAAAGATTTTGGTGTTTGGAAAGTCAGTGCACACTTGAACTTTCATCCACAGACTGGTTTCAATCTAGGCCACAGGAGGTAAATATGAACGGAAATTATGATTAATATTGAAAGGACCCTCCATACCAGCAATAGAGGCGTGGGTCTTTATTATTTTGTTTTTTAAGTACCGATAGTAATTGCTCGCTTGAAATGGATCAAATGAATGTTGCTAGAAAAAATATAAGGCGTCTTTCAAAAATTTTGTAGTAATAAAACTTTTTTATTCATACCATAAAAGAAGGAACTGAGACTCACTGTACTTCTCTGAAGTTATAAGACCATTGTTTTGATAGCATTCATTGTAATTTTTATTCCTTATTGGTTCTTTTATTTGTCAGGGCTGGAGTTTCTTCTCCGTCACCGAGACAGCGCTGGAGTTTCCTCTTCGTCACCGAGCCAGCGCTGGAGTTTTCTCCCCGTCACCCAGCCAGCGCTGGAGTTTTCTCCCCGTCACCCAGTCAGCGCTGGAGTTTTCTCCCCGTCACCCAGCCAGCGCTGGAGTTTTCTCCCCGTCACCCAGTCAGCGCCGGAGTTTCCTCTCCGTCACTGAGCCAGCACTGGAGTTTCTACTGCTCATTTGCGCCAGTTTGCCGAGGGACTCCGCAATTTGACGCTTGAAAGACCGAGGCTTTGCATCACCGGGCCAAATTTACTTCATGTTAGGAAAAGAGAAATTTAGAGTCCACCTGGAAGAGACCCTGGTATCCGGCAGTACCTGTAATTACAGACAAGGTTAATGAGGCCGGGAGGCTGAGGACTTCAAAGAACAGCCTGTGTGTTCTCCCTCTACCGATGATGTTCTTCCTCGAGAGCCGTTTTTTTATCGTCTTCGGTTCGATCGTGATAAGAAAAATAACGCAATGACATTACAGAATTACTAAAGTATTGTGCTGCGTCAAAAGGGGATTAAGGTGTGTATCATAGAACAGATCATGAACTTTTCATTTGTTATTAAATTCAGTTTGTATTTATTGCGAAAATTTCAACGTCACTGTTTCGCGTAAAATTTTGCTACTGGGATGACGTTTTATATTTAGTAGTAAATTGCGCACTTGCGCAATCAGATATTGCACTATGTGGAAAATTTTAAGACCTCAGATACTTTCCATCGTACATCAACTGGACAGATAGGAACCAACAGGACTAAATTTAAGGTTGTTTTTCAATCATAATACGTGTACAAAATTTTATTAGTTATGTAATTTTTACTATATATTAGCAGCTGTTTTGTTTATGACCATTCAATATTGGGTTCGTTATTAATCCATCAAAGATAATTAAGACTGAAATAGTTTTCTCAGCGTAGTCTAGTAATTATGAGGTCAAAAACCAGCACTGCCTCAGCAAAAGAAGAACAGTCAGAAAAAACGTTAGCTTTACTTATCAGGTCTTTTATTACAGCAAAAAAACGTTTTTAGCCTGTTGCTGAAATATACAATCTCTACATAACTTTTTTCACTACTTTGGAGAGATAAAATTTTGCTATATCAAAAAGTGTAAATAAAAAGAATCCATCAGACTACGATTAGACATTAAGTGTATCTTTCGTTTACAAAAGAGGAGGGAACTATTTTCACAAGCATCTTCAAATATATTTGATTTACTCTTCTTTGTTGACCGTAAATAACAGATCTTCCTTGCAGTGTGCATCAAGTCCATGTTGATATGTTGTAAATCAAGTGAGGGCGAAGCGTTGAAATAAATAAATGTTATAAATTTCTACAAGTTTATTATAACAGTAAAGAAAAATACCACCCGATTAAATTAAAATGCTTCATTACCTTCATCGTTTAAAATCCATGTTGTATCCCACTAATGCACTAGACGTCGAAAAATTTTTCACGTTTCAATGGAAACTTGAGTACAATTTCCAAACGGTATCTTCTTCGTTGGCGCACCACGCACGGATTATTTTCAATCTCCTGAATACAGGTTTGGCTCAAGGATCGCCTGCTGCCAAGAACTGTGCGTTTGCATCCAAACTCAGATGCCAAAATGAAACGCGATGCAGCTTCGTTTATAAAGTGTAGCGGGTCTAAGGGAAATCAAAAAGTTTTGTTTATTTGTCCGCGGAGCAAACTGAGATGCTCCTCAGAATTCCAGAGGGAGTCCTCAAATATGCGCCAATCTGACTTGTTCGCCCTGAATAAATCATTCAAAAAACACACAATCGTTCGAACACGCTTCCTATAAAAATTCAGCATTTTGTTCACGAGCGTAACAAGTTTACAGTATAAATTTTAAGATTTGACATCATCGAGGGGAGTTTTAAGTCGACAAACACAGCGCCTGACGGACAACGTGTTGTGGTGTGAGCACCGGAATGACAATGCACGTTCTCTGCGAGTCCTCACGAGGGATTCTGTTAGAACATTTAGTCTCTGAACCTCACACAAGAATCCCTGTGTCAGTACTAGCAGTGTCAGCAGTAGTGCAATAGTTTACACGCTAGTGCAAGGGCCAGGGGAGTTAGCAAATTATAAATAGAAGCAAAGCAATGGAGGTACTGCGGCTATAGTCTGCCTAGTGTCGACGATTAAGAAATTTTGATGATTAAGAAAGTTAACGATTGAGAGTAGTCGAATTGAATGTTAAAGAAAAAACGTGAACAAGAAAATACAGTACCAATCATATTCAAGATTGGGTGTTAATCAGCATACTGGTTTACCTGAGAGTTAAGGAAAAATCAATGAAATTTCCCCGGTTTTTGCAGTAGTAGAAAAAAAACACGTCACTGGATATATGAACTTCCCAATCTTCAGTGTGATGTGCTACTAGGCGACATGTGTGAATGTGTAAATGTTTCATGAGCTAAAATATAAATGTGTGGTGCAATCGAATTTCTTGAGGCTACTATTGTAAGGCATCTTAGTCCCTGATCTCAACTAAAATCACAATTCATCGTTAGCAGAAAATGTTTTACCATTATTCGTTTGATGCCATGTGTAAGTCATGAGATTTTCTTGTACAAGCTTGTAGACCTGAAGAATATAACCAATACGTGCTAACTCGAAAGCTAGTCAACTGAGTATTTGTTCAATATCCTAAAACCAAAATCTCGAAGTTCGTGAAATCAGATTCGTAGCCTTACGTGTCGAGTTGGAAACAACTGCCTTCACTACAGCAGCCGGGTCTGCTTAGCATAAGGTGAGGACGTCAACGAGGTGTCTCCAATTTATCTTTGTTTCAAGTCAACGCTGCATGATCTGTTCGACAGACGGGAAAAAGCTTATGACTACTGTTGGCACTGCAAGATCGACAGGTCGGTGGTGCAGTATGAGAGCCGCGAAGCCGCGTGAGAAGCAGCAGCTGGATAGCGCCTGCCACAACAGAACTCGGCCGCTGAAGAAACAGACTTAACAGAATGTCTGACGCACCGCGCTAGATCACCGGGTCTTAGGCTTCCGGCAGCATTTGCAGGAGTCAATCCTTGCATCGTTAGGATTATCTCGGAGTGAATAAACCTGTCGCACACAAAAACCTCATAAACAGATTTTTGAATGTGTTTCAGACACACTTTCAAAACTCGAAAAAATATGCGGGACGTTTTAGCGCGCCAGGATTTTATACGTACTGTAGACACTCTCAAACTACTTTACATATTTTCTCAGAACACATACGTGTGTTGTAAAGTACGCACATAAGTGTGTAATTGCTTATTTTCCATGTGCAGCAATGTATCAACTAACACCAAGTTACTAAGGCTAACATCACCCTAACATTGTAGTAGCATACTTACGATTTTGTACAAATGAAAACTCACATTACCAAGATTATATCGAAAATTGTGTTTTATTGTTTATTTGTTTTATGGTTTATCCTTCTGGAAGTTATGCAATGTATAACAAGGGTGAACATTTTGGAGGAAGTGAAAATTAATGCTACCAAACAAACTGGGGGCCTAATGCTTAGAAGCTTTCTGAAGTTCATCCATAAATTAGTTAAAGTAATAGCATCTCTAAGTGGTTTATAAGTGAACATCATGGTAATTAATAGGTCGTGTCATCAGAGTGCCTATTATTTCTCTTAGAAAGGAACAATATGCATATAAGACAATCTATAAATTATCAGCATTTGTTCACTGTAATTTTTTTTTAAACTCATTTAGGATTTATGACGACATGCAATTGGTACGTGAAAAATAATAATTTACATGAAGGGACCAGTCTGTAAAGGTTCAGCCAGCAAATGTTAGATTTAAAGGAAGATTGTGTACCGATGAAACACAGGTAATATCCTGTATTTAAATCGTTAAGTTCGCATTTCAACATACGGATGAACACGTATACGCATAGTTTATATTTATATCAAGCATGTACACATTGTATATGGATTAGCTTCCACATCTCTATCCATTTAAAATATATTAAAAATTTTAAGTTCAATAATAATTTCAGTGTTTAACTTGCTTCCTGAGTTGAATACTTCAATTGTGAAACATTTTGAAACAATTTTATTCTGAATAAGCTTTCGATTTCATGTCATAACATGTCCACATCAAATTCACAGCTGAAATTTTACAATTAGATCTTATGCGACGACTCATCTATCTTAAGCTTCGTATTATTGACACAAGCAGTAGAAGAAACTGCAGTGAACTCAAGATATTTCTTCGAAATTTACTGTACAGCGAGCAAATTTCAGAGTCTGAACTGAAATTAAAATTTAGATTACAATGACGTAATCGCAAATAAAATAACGCAATCGCAGTTTACTCTTGTAATACATTCGTAGATTACAAATAAATAGATTTCTGAATCATTGAATCAAGAATAGAATAGAATATGGCGGCAGGAACGAGTCGTTTGGTCCATTCTTAGGCTGCTACCTAAGTCCCATACTATCTAGCGTAAAGGCATCAATCACGCACATGCACCTCAACATACTAATCTAAGTCTCAACAAGTACAAGTGCCTTCAAAATCAGCGCATCTTCGTGATGCAAATAATCAAACTGTAGAGCACCGCCTCGTAGCTCGTGCTGGAGGCAGTGCACCTGAAACAAATATTCCTGATGCAAACATTAGAGGAGAAATAGTTCGCCAATATTCCTTAACAACTAAACGAAACTACTAAATTATCGCACAGTAACTTTACTCTACAATAAATACTACAAATTTTCTGAACATTCACTTGATGTTGGTAGAATAATGATAGTGGACTTGCACTGGAATGTAAAAGAGAAATATGAAAAATTTATTAGTGTTTCCAGTACCTCAACGCCTGTAAGAGTATTCTGAAATTCTGATTTGTATTAAAGATTAACTCTAATATTTACCAATGCGAAAAAGATCGTTTGAAATCAAGCAAGGAAGTCTTTAACGGAACGTTTTAAAAGAAATCGGACTGTTTTGAAATACTGTGTGGCAAAAAATTTTATGCGTTCTAATGAAATCTGAATAACATTATTCCTATTGCTTCTACTCTTGATCAACATGAGACAAAGTCAAGAGTTATTTATGTACACGCAAACCTCTGCCATCAGCTGCCTCTTAGTCCCAAAAAACGTTATTTCACATTCAAATACAAATGAATGGACGTTAAAGTAGAGATGTCTCATAGGTAATCAAAACGTACATCGATAGTATGTACATGAATCTTGCAACAATTCTCTTCGTTCTTTAAGAATTCTTAAAGTATTTGTTGTAAGCAGCACTCATTTATCAAACGAAGAATTCGCTCTTCGCAGGAGTGAAGAGAACTTGCTTGAAGTGAAGAGAACTTCCTTGAAGTGAATTGAAGAGAACTCGCTAGGAGTGAAGTGAAGATAACTTGCTTGAAGTGAGGTAAAGAGAACTTGCTTGAAGTGAAGTGAAGAGAACTTCCTTGGAGTGAAGTGAAGAGAACTTGCTTGAAGTGAATTGAAGAGAACTTGCTTGAAGTGAATTGAAGAGAGCTTGCTTGGAGTGAAGTGAAGAGAACTTGCTTGAAGTGAAGTGAAGAGAACTTCCTTGGAGTGAAGTGAAGAGAACTTGCTTGAAGTGAATTGAAGAGAACTTGCTTGAAGTGAATTGAAGAGAGCTTGCTTGGAGGGAAGTGAAGAGAACTTGCTTGATGTGAATTGAAGAAAACTTGCACTCCCTCTGAGACAGAGTAAGTACTTTATCTACGGTATTTACGGGACCCTTCGTCACAAACCTCTAGTCAAATTTTGCGAGAAGCAGTTACCAGATTAGACTGACATATAGAGTTTTGTAGAAATTTATTCACAACGCCTGCATCTTTGTGTATAATTTTTTTAATGATAATCTATTTTATGAGGATAAATAAATGCGAAGGGCTTCCGAAAGTCAATCAGAAATGAACGTTATATAAGTATTTTTTTGAGAAAAAAAATTGATGATCGTTGATCTGCAAGCATCTCTTCCTCATGTTATTTGTAGTAAACTGTCAGGTAAGAGATCCCTTCATTTAATAAATAATAGTCATAATAAGTTCAAAAGTATAGAAAGCTTCTCAACACTGAAAAGCAGTATTGAACCCTTCAAGTCACAAGAACAAAAATGTTTCCGTTAAAGATGTGACATCTTCTTTGTCGTCGCTGATGAGCGGCGCCGGAGCGACTCAAAATTCTTCTTCTTCCATTGAAAAGACAAATATCAATTGGCCGGAGTCTTTTTTCGAGGAAGCAAATGGCGTAGAAAGTAAACACGATGATCTGTGAAATTCCTGGAGATAAAACGCGCGATGTATTTAGGACGAAAATTTCAGCCCTTGTCCAAAGTCTCGGGATTTTGTTACGGAGGACACATCGTTTCTCGAGATGGAGGCGTGAACAGAAACTCCTGCAGAGAAGCGCTCTTTCTTACACGTATATGATCTTATAAATTTCTTCTTCAATTTTAAAAATGCCTTCAAGAATTTCTCAGAATTCTTGATGAATATTTAAGGATTCTGGAAAATAAATGAACAATAAAATTGATTTATACGTGCGGTGAAATTCCGTTGCTGTTACAGAAACTTCAGGATGACTGAGAATTTTGATAAAATTTTCATTATGTTTTTGTTGTGTATTCTTAGCTGTAACGTCAAGGATCTGAAGCATTGAAGCTAGAAAACAGTTCTGGCACTCATGGTATCTGAAAAAATTTCTAATGCAAACATTATAAGCGAAATAATTTACCGATGTTCATCAGGCTTAGAGCAGCAACCTACTAAATTATCTCAAAAGAACTTTGAACCACAATAAGTATCACAAATATTTGTGAACATTTACACGATATTGCCCCCATTGTTTCATAAAGAAATACCCAGCTTTGTTTCTTTGAATGTAAAAGCGACCTCTCAATGCTGACCAAAGCAGCTGTTTACTTTGTTTCGTATTTACGCTGCCGTTGTTGAAAGCTACCACCAGGGGGCGGTCGCTTTCAGTACGCGCTGCAGCCCCATAGTTTAACGTGTTTGAACTTCTTGACAAAACTGATGATCTCATAAGCGATGCTTTGCTATCTTAATGGGATTGTTATCGATTGGCAGGAATTGTGCTCTGTTTTCACACAGGTGGGAGGTCGGCCATCTGCGGGCTGTGTTTAATGCTGTAAAAGTTTTATGGGCCTTTAGGTCTGTTAATTTATTTAAGACTGACCTGACCTGTGAGCAGCTCAGGTGCTAAAGTTATTATTCTAAGCCCTCTAGAATTTGCCCTTTTTTTAGGAATACACGAACTTCATGTGAGATCTCGATCCGGAGGCAGTATTGAGTGCTAAATAGATCTGCACTTCGTTAGCTACGTCTGCAAGTATCAAATATTGTTCGACTGTTTTTCCTAACCAGGTATTGAAGTTTTTATTTCTACGTGAAAGATTAACATAAAGCTATTGAAAGATTCTACGTATCAGCTGCTTTCTAGAAAATCTAACAAACATTTATATGTATGTGAAATGCAGTGCGTAAAACAATCGGTTTGACAACATGCACCAGATACACTGCAAAAAAATAACAAATCAGCCAGAAATTTAATTGCGAAATAAGCTCTTCGACAAACTTCTAAGTCAATCGTGTAAAAATAGAAGTCAGACTGGTGTAAAATGCTCGACCCAGTTTCCTGGTGCATTTGTTTCTAAGTTTCATTTCAAGATGATATCGAAGTTTTTATCCATGGTTTAAAAATTCACGCCACCAATAATTTATTGAGATCAGTATTTCGTGAGCATTTTTTAATGCATTTACAGTGGAGATATTCTTTCCAAATACATCCACCTCAGCCTTTGAAATCTTGACCAGTGCGTCTTTATTTCTTGCCACAGTTTTGTCTACAAGTTTTGTTCGTTAGCCAGTTGAGTTCACGACTAATGTGGAATATTACTGACTTAGAGATTGATCACAGTGAAAAACTACTCAACAATTCGCTTTGGTTTTTAATTAAGTAAAATAATACGGAAGGAACTAACATATAATGTACTGATTTCTGATCAAATGAAATGATAAAAAAATGCACTACAATGTATCGGTTTCTGATTAAGGTAGAATGCTACAGACCAAATTTACTGTCTATCGATTCTTAAGGAAATAAAGCCATTGGACCGCAGGTTTTCAATTAAAGTAAAACAATACGAAATAGACATCGATCGTTACCACTTTCTGACAGAATAGGAATAGTACTTATACAAAAGGGTTTCCTGAGTTCTGATCAGAGTGAAACAGTATTAAACTAGCTTATAATTCACCAGAGTAAAAATATCACATTATAATTTTCAGTTTCGCATAAATTTCTACTTAGGTACTACGAGCAGCGGCTTGAAATAAAGAAGAGAAGCAATATATTCCTCCTCTCAATTCCATGTTAATGTAACGTCAATCCAAATATTCATATTCATTTATAATCCTCTAACAAATATGACCTTTACAAATTAATAATCCTTGCAAAAACGGCCTATATACAGGATGCGGCAACATAACTTCCTTTTTCAGAGCAAAACGCGTTCAAAGAACGGAAGTTATGTTGCCGCACCGTGTACTTGAGCGCATATCATCCATGCTGCTCAAGTTCACGTTACAATCTACTCTGTTCTCTATTATCAAGCGTAGCACTGATGCATCGGACTCTTCAGGAGCTGTAGCCGTAATTGTCTTCCAGTGCAGTATATTACTTGTTTGTTGTGTACACAGCCCACACAGGCAGCTAGTTATTTACTGGACAGTGCAGTGTAGCTGTTGTTTCAGACGATTGTGGCGGATTGGATTTGAATTTGTAAGTTTCATGTTTTTTCTTAATACAGAACGATTAACTGTTCTTTATAAACATGGCTGAGTGATGTAGTTATGTACGTTCAATATGGTAACAATTTAAATTTAAAAAATGAATGTATCCATACATGACAATTGACTTTAATATCAACGATCCCTACTAATGAATACATAAGTCCTAATTGAAATGAATATGAACATGGCTGGCTGATGTATACATACCCGGCCAACTAACATTAATATATACTTGGCGAATTAATATTTACACAGGTGGTAGATTTACGTTAATTTGCAATGTAAACTTACGCTCATTCACAACCTCTTTGTAAGTCTAGGCATTTGAGCTGGAGACCCTGAACAGCGTGATGGATCTCATGACCATCGCCGTCACAACCCAATCCGATTTTTTTCATCGGTTTACCGGAGATAATCAACGATTTGCGGTGACAATCATCGTTTATAGTAGGAACTTCCGACGATAGAAATAGTACCGGTTATTACCGGTAATTATAGGTATTTCCAGACGATGAAATGTCTGCCGACGATATTGGCCGGTCTTTACAGTCTTATTCCTATCGTCATTCCAAGAATAGGGAAAAGACGATAAAAATACAGTATTTTTCAGATAATAATTACCGTTTTATCGTAAGATATCATCGGTTTATCGTAAGAAAAAGCGATAATTACCAGTTAATGCTGACGAAAATTAGCGCCGGTCAGACGATAAAATTCGGATTGGGAATATGAGCTGTACACGTTTTTGCTGCCAATAAATTCACTTTGTATCAATGCTCTAAAAATCTGTACGGATGTCCAGCATTTTATCACCAATTTCCTAAGCATCTATGTGATACAAATCTAAAAGAACGTCCAGCATTTGATCATTCATTCACTTGGTATCTTTGTCATATAAATCTGCACGGACTTTCAGCATTTGATCATTCATTCACTTAGTATCTTGCCTTCATAAATCTGGTAGGAGACCAGACACTGATCACAAATCCAAGCGGTTTTTTAATATTCAGCGTCTAATCTACATAAACTTAACTAATTTAAAAATTGTAATTGCATTTACCTACTCTAAGCGTATTTAGGTTTCATTGCTATATAAGTTCTGAACTCAAGCTATTATTTCATTTGATATGTATCTAGTTATCAAATAAATAAGAATTAATTTCTTCCTGTTTATGAGTTAACTGATCCTTATTTCCACAACTATGCACATCCAAGTAGTGTTATTTTATAGAATTCAATCTGAAGTGTTACGTCTCAGTCTAATTAACTTTATGGTCAAAATGACGGCCATTTCAACCAATCACGACATTTTCAATAAAATTTTACGGAAAATTTAACCCATGTTAACTATACTAAGAAACTTTTAATACGGGGTTAGAAATTAAACAAGTATTGATTGTAAAATTTTAAAAACTAAAAGCGTAGTTTTGGTTAAAATAATTTATCATATACAAATTCTTCAGTAAGATGCTCTTAGAATCAAGTTGAAGGATTCTACAGGAATAGGGACTAAACCGTCGTAAAACTGTCGTAATTTCGTGCGTGGTCCACGCTTTTCAGACTCATTCTAACGGACTGTGTATCTTGTAGTCCAATCGGATTTTATTCTTACACTTCATCCATACTTAGGTCAACATCTGTGAGATGTACTAGAACTGTACTCACTGAGATGAGCTATAACTTCATTTATTGAGATGTGCTATAACTGTGTTCACTATGATGTGCTATAAGGATGAGTGAATAAGTGTATTTACTCAGACAGCCTTATGTGTCTTGAAGACCATAGTGACAGAACAGTTATAGTAGTGACGTCAATAGTGGCATTTGTGACACAATAGTTACAGTAGAAATGTGCTCAAGGTAGTGATTTACTCAACTCCCTCAGGTTGATCAGCCTCATTTCATCCTGAGTCACTTCTGTTATGCACTTCTGTAGAAAATATCAATACGCTTGTAGCACACACACACAAACACACAGATACCCACACACACAAACACAGACACACACACAAACTCAGAAACTACACACCTACATATGCAATACATCTACTCAGACTTCACACGGATACTACACACGTACCGACACTCACACACGTCTTTTCAAACCAACACGCACTACACATCTACACAAACACATCCGCACGACATTCTTACTTGTGTGAGAGCCAACACGGAGAGCAGGCTGTCGTACAGGCAACTAATGATGTTTGCACACACGACAAGTGTTTGTGCTCCCTCATACCCTCTTCCCCTTGTGTCCTCTTCCTCTCATACCCTCTCCCCCTTGTGTCCTCTTCCCCTCATTCCCTCTCCCTCTCTTCTTATATATTTCTCTGTCACTTCGCCACTGTCCGCAATGTTAACTCATGCTTTTCTTATTACCCAGACTCATGAAGTAATTATTTGTCGTAATAAAACCGCGTATTTTGCTTCGTTTTGCGATGAGATTTTCGTCATCTGAAATATAATTGGAATGTTGATACGAAATCAATGGATTCAAATGCAGGTTTTGAAGAGACATTTAATAATGGAAAGGCCTTTAATAAGTAGTTTCTTGTAGCTTAATGTATATTGAATTCACTCATTGTTTGGGAGCTCAGTACTACTCAAGATATTGACAAGTCTTTAATGATTTCGTGCTTGATTTTTGTTAAACTTGATAGTTTCGTATTTTCTCAATTATATATGTTCAAAAATAAAATTCATATACCGTTCATATACGGTATGTGTAACTAAATCAAAGCAATTATCTTCGTTCAATAAACAAGCAATGCACTAAATTTTATCTGGTAAGATTAGCTTGACTCAGATCAACGTTTTTAACCTACATATTATAATGACACGATTATTTAAAAGCCTTGTGAAATTTACAATTCTTCAATTTCTTACCCAGAATAAAAGTCTTAGAATTTGAATCAAACCATGGACAATAATGTGTATACACTTTTTAGAATATTATTGCATGTTGTCAAAAGTAACAATCTTGTTACCCATAAGTAACATTCTAAATGAAATATCTTTTCATCAGCGCTCCTATTTTACTGCAAAAGCTTCTGTATCATTAGGATATCTAGAGAAATCCAATCAAAAATGTATCCGAGTGTCACTGCCAACCGCTCAGTTTTACCGTTTTGTAGATAATTTTTTTCAAATTCTAATCTTTTAAGGCTACATTTTTCTCAAACTTTGTCCTCATGTCTACCTTAATTCCCTAAATGTCAACTCAGATACTTACACGACAGTTAGGGTTAACTTTTTTTTTTGACAACATTAAGTCATCATTAAGCATAGTCATTTCGCGTGTTTTACGAACTGTCACAGAACAAATAACAATTTTTCCCTCAAGGCATCGTAGGGCCGTCCTACATCAAAATAAATATAACGATTTTACAGCGTATGGCAACATAACTTCCTTTTTTTCAAAGGAAAACGCTTTGAAAAAAGGAAGTCATGTTGTCGCACCCTTTATAACTACGACTTCCAGCTCAACATCCTCCATTTTTGGACATTTCGTCCTATGAAAGTTATTTCTGGGCGGCAGCTGGCCGAGGTCGGGTTGAAGATATCCAGATCTCATGTCTGGGAGGATCCTGTGTCGAGCGGCAACTCGAGGGTCCAGTTGAGTGCCTCCTCCAAAGCTCGTGTTTACCTTCTAGCTACACAGACTTCAAGTCCTTGGACGCGTCACCGAAAAAATGACCATCAGTTCTGCGCTCATTCTCCAAAGCATGGGCTCGATAATAGCCTTCACAAGTGTGTTATGCAATAGATCTAAGGGTTTTTGTCTTTTAATCATTGGGAAAACTTATATTAATATTTTAAGGTAAGTGAATATTTCTGGTGTAAGATTCTAAAGACAGTATGCAGTGAAGACTTGTTTTATGTGAGTTGGAGCTTCATTATCTCAGTACCACTCTCTTTCGCAAATAAAGCACACACGGAGATATAAAGTAAATTTTTCTATTTCATTTTATACTGTGAAAACACGAATTATATTTAACCTTGACCGTGTGTTAAAGAAATGACATCAAATGCAGTCAATGCCTTAGAATGTGCAGCTGAAGTCAAGTATTGACGCTACACTGGAATAATGAAGAAATTCACTGTCACAAAGCTCGTGGGAGAGGCGTTGATGTTGACCCAGCTTCCATTTTCTGAGTGAGGTTCAAGATGATGGTCTAATTACAGTTTCAATAGTTGTCAAGGGCGGTGGGCAGCGCTGTTGAAAGGGTTAGCAGAGCAGGAAAATGGTGTGGGCATCGGGCCGAGGACCCCAAGCTTTGCCTGCCAATGGTGGCGTGTTTGCAGAGCTCGAGGGCGGCCAATGCTAGGGTCCCACTCTGTTGACATTTCTTAGGCTTAACTCTCGTGCTACCTCGGCGATTTGCAAGGCAAATGTGGACAGGAGACAAGCCCTCATAGACCTACGCGTTCAGATTATTTAAACCCTGGACTTAGTTTCGAGATTTGTTCCATTGACTTGCACCGACAAGTTGATTCAGTGAAGTGAGTCTGGCTGGCGCTGTCTCTCTTTGAGCGGATACTTGAAGTCTCGTACAAAAGTGAAGGATGAAGTGGGCTTCACTTAACACGTGGGATAGAGATTTATTTCGTGTGCAGATCAAGTTTACAGTTAAAAGTAATAGAGTGAACGAAGCTTTACTGTAGTTTCTCTGTGATTGAATGTGCAAATGTGCAATGTTGCTGTTCAACCAACAGTTTAATCGTAACATTGCATTCGTCGTTAACATTAATCCTGAATGAAATCGTAACTTCACACCAGCTGAAAGTTTTGTTGATAGGTTGGAAAAAATTACTGCAGGTGCAACATCTTAAACAACTGTGTTTAACCTAAACAAACGAAACTTAAGTAAACTTAACAATAAAAGTCGATACAAGTACAGAGATAGAGGCTGACGTGGGCAACGTGAATGATGATGGTACGCAGAGAGAAGCGTCTCGGCTGGGTCTGCTCAATAGGATTCACATTAGTCGTAACGAGGTCTCGATTATTTATGTGTTATTATGGACCCTAAAGGACGTGTTCCGTGAAAGATGACTCGCTGAGTGACTCCATACATAAAGTGGCCAGCGCCACATGTTCGCCATTTTGGGGCGGCTTGACAGCTTTGTTATTCTGTGCCTCGCATAAACATCGTAAGAACTTCAGCCTGATATCGGCCACGTGAATAATATAACAGGCCAGTGAAATATTTTCTGGTCCCACAATATCTCTACAATGCTCGTGAACTGGTCATTACGCAAGCAGTATAAAGTGTTCCTATAGAAATGAGGTTTCCTAGGTACCATTTATATTTGCCCTGGAAGTTTTTCATGTTTATTTGATTCATGTCTATTGCATATCATGTTAGTATCATAAATATGAGAGACTATTAAGATATTATTGCTTTATCTTTTGTCTTCCACGTCTTGAAAAATAAATCATAACACCGAGGTTGGAAAGTTCGGCGTTATTGGTGTTCTCGGTGGCACGGACTGATCAGATGTTTTAAGAGGAATATCAAATTCAGAATTTCACCCTCTTTTTAAGCATTTTATTTCCTTATATTTATATAATAACATTTTCTTTGTTTTTTGAAATCTAACACATTTTTTAACGTATTTTTTAAAATCCCTAAAACTCCCTTTTTCCTTTTTTTCCCTTTCCATAAGAATTATTATCTCTTTCCTCGTCATAATTAATAGCTCATCCTGTCATATTTTCTCGATCTTCATAAAAAGTGACTTTTTCAGTTACGAGACCCGCTGCTCTAAATACTCAACTTCTTGCAGTAACCCATTTCACATAGTATTGAAATATATCAAATACTTACCAAGTGAGAGAAGGCTCCTCAATATGACAGTGTGTGAACAAAGAACAAAGCTGCTTACTTCTTTAACAGACATATATTCATAGACCGCCTATTAATAATTTATGGATCATAATTTACCTCCTTTGTTCTAGTAGTCACAAGTGTTTGTAGAAACGAAAGCTTATTGAGAAAGTATCAAGGTAAAGATGCAGAGTGCGTGTGATTGTGTTGGCCTTTTTCTGGTGCCTATTTTGTTGGCAATCTCGTTAAGGATAATAACGGGAAGGAGGCAAGTGAACGTAACTGCAGTTAACGTACTTAAAAAGTTATTTTCTTCTTCATCTTATGTCTGCGAATGAGAAATACCACCAACAATTTCTAGTTACTCCAGTCAATTGCGTATTAACATTGCCCAATTTATAATACTCAGGATTATTTGAATCTGTAGTACACAAAAGAGACCAGTATTTGCCTGACATCATTTGCTTTGAGCACACTTGTGTCAACTAGAACACACTATGTACATTTTCGCCTCTCGATTAGGGCTTCTGGTGATCTGTCATTCGTGAATTTTTTATCGTCTGATTTTTCTTAGAAGAAACCGCGCGTCCATTTCCTCACTTCTGATGTCTTGTGAAATCATGACACAAGCGTTGGACTCAAATTTTTCACGACAAAACGCCCGGAGATAAATTGCAAAGCGAGAACTAGGTATTGAACCAGCAGTATTTCGTTAATTCACCAGTCAGCGTATTGGTTCCTTGTGAGAATATTCAGTTTACGTTATACTATTTTCTCGATATGTATTTACAGTTGTATGCATATTTGGTGAGATGTTAAGCTTTCAGACTTACATTGCGAGCCAAAAAAAAAATCAGATACTCTATTGAAGTTATCGCATAAATGTTCAGTTGAGTTAAAATAACTTCTAGTTGTCATACGCTCACTTAATACACAAACAAACTAATGTACTAACATGCACATTAAGAAACGAGGGACAGATCAGGACGTTTTCGTAGAGGTTTCTAAATAAACAGTACCAATAAAATTGAAAAATGTTACAGGCCTACAAATTACCTTTTTGCTAGACACTAAAAATGTTTGTAGTCAAGACCACGAGAAAATGAAGTAAAAGAAAAGCCCAATCTAGGACAAACCTAAATGACTTGAGACCCACTGGTCCACTGGTATGTAGCTCATTTAATCGTCTAATCAAAGCGTCTGGATCGGGACTACGTGAAGGCATTTTCTTTAAAAAGGAACACTTGAATTGAGTGAAGGGTTTAAACAAACATATGATGACATCAACCATTTTTCGAATTTCCCGGTCTAAACATGAGTATTTTAACATAAATTGTACTTTAAGTATAACTCATTGATCCGCATATATCTATTGCATATAATACTTCATTTTACGACAATATGAAAATACGTTTATGAATCATTTGATGGTAATAATAGTGTAGTAAATTGGTCTGTGCGCTTGATATGAATAAGGCAATTGTGGAACATCGCCCTTCAATTTTCCATTGAATCCTTTCTATCCTTCGATCGTAATTTAGTGGTTCTAAATGGAACTGAACGATGGAATATTTACTATAATTTGGTTCATGGGTATGAAACAAAATGTGAGCGAATAGATATACTTAAAACTGGTAACGTTTCCTTGAAAAAATCCATTTAGAAACACCAACTTCAATTTCACAAGATCGTTTGGAAAGAGAGCACCCAACTGTATATATATACATATATATATATAAATATATATATATATATATATATATATATATATATATATATATATATATAT
>VCRD01001001.1:89362-101721 GCA_006783055.1 Trinorchestia longiramus | reverse complement strand
TATAACTAAATAAATATAAAACTTTTTTACCATCAAATTTCAATTTTCTCGACGGAATCAGTTTTCTATTAATTTAGTGACTAAAAATTCAATTTCTATAAGGTATTCCTTTGAGGTCGAATAAACTAAAAATCATTGTATAGCTCTAGCATGGATTCATTCGCATAGGATTACAATTGTAGCTATAAACTTGTATAAATAAGATTGCATGTATCATATAAAATCCATCTTCAATACATGAAATCATAATTTAACTCATCAAATGAGATGACACATCAAATGATGTAACACAGCATACAAGATCGTCAATCAAACGTGATAATCAGTCACTCAAAGTTTCACATCAAATAATGTTACACTCCAAATGAGGTGACACATCAAGTGGAAATACTCATCAAAAGACGTTATGCTGTTCTGATGCCTGCAATGTATTGTGTTGTGATGTATGTTTTTTGTGATTTTTTTGTGATTCTTGTTTGTTGTGATGGTTATTTTTGTGATGCTTGTTTGTTGTGCTGGTTATTTTTGTGGTGCTTGTTTGTTGTGATGGTTATTTTTGTGATGCTTGTTTGTTGTGCTGGTTATTTTTGTGGTGCTTGTTTGTTGTGATGGTTATTTTTGTGATGCTTGTTTGTTGTGCTGGTTATTTTTGTGGTGCTTGTTTGTTGTGATGGTTATTTTTGTGGTGCTTGTTTGTTGTGATGGTTATTTTTGTGATGCTTGTTTGTTGTGATTGTTATTTTTGTGATGCTTGTTTGTTGTGATGGTTATTTTTGTGATGGTTGTTTGTTGTGATGGTTATTTTTGTGGTGCTTGTTTGTTGTGATGGTTATTTTTGTGGTGCTTGTTTGTTGTGTTTCATAATATTTTGACGAGATTTTGTTTTTATTGCCTCAAATACGTGTTGCAACTCTGTCTTTTTGCTAAGTTCGAACTGCTGATTAAACAAGTGATCCTATAATGCAGGTACAAAACAGTTAAATATTTCAATACATAATATTGCTTTACAGTTTACACGTCTAGTTGTATACACACGAAGGGCCAATCATGACACACTGCATCATGTTAACTTGTTGGCTCAGCACGGACATAAAGTGACAGATTTTGCCATGACGGGTTTTCTAAACTCCACACTTACTAATTTCTAATGTTTGTTTATCATTAGCGCACCGTTTATCACACCGTAGGCTTGTAACAACTCAAAACGCAATTATTATTGCGGCTTTATTGCTACGGCGGGAATAAAATTCACTCCACAACTTACATATGTACACGGAATTATAGAGATTTATGTAATTTCAGTCAATAATTTCAGTCCCTCACTAAAAATTTTGGAGCATAGTTGAAATAAAGAGAGATAGCGAACGCTTCACTTGTATTCAGAGTTATTTCTCATCAACGTTATAAAATAGTATAATGTGCTCGTGTATACATTCTATTTTTTTCTGTGTGCATAAATATTCAATAAATGTACCTAAAGTCGTTGTTAGTAGTTTATATAAGTTCAAGTAACTTTTAGTAAACTCAGTGGTCCGTAATATATATTCGGATTCCAATACTTACTATATAAATACATACATTGATTGTCTTTATTATAGGATTCGATTCCATTTTTCATTGGAATTTCACTTAACTGATTGCAATTTGATACCTTTCACTCTCTGTAGGAATTTTCCACTGCCTTATCCTTAAGTAAACTCACTATAGAAAGAACGAGTTCTTTTACAACGCAAGGAATATATTTTACAAGTTGATTGCTAAAACCCCAGTCGATTTTTGATTAGGGTTTTCCAGTTATTCATCTGAAAAAGACCTTACCTGATATTTTTCTGGTTCAAAATTTATTTCTTGTTTTAATAGTGTACACTGTTTAAACAAGGGATCCAGTGTTTGTCAGTATTTTGAAGTACTAAATTTATACACGGAAATATAAAAATGAATGTTTTATTACATTATTTTCTTTTGCTGTGAAATAAGGTGAGATTCAGCTGACATACTTAATATGTGTTCAGAAATAAAGTTAGTTAGGAGTCAGTGAAGCACAAAAGAGACTAAAAATAGTTCATTTAAAGCCATAATATTCCTCTTCGTGAAGTTGAACAAAAACTGGCAAGAAAAAATAGGAAAAATGAAGTAGGATAAGAAAAACCATTTTTTTTAAACTGGTGATGTGTATGCATTTCTATACTGTAGAAAATTGAAAAAATTTCAACAGAAACGTGTTTTTCAGCAAATAGGCCCCGAAAATATTTTGCTAGATGTTAATATGTATTATATGGATTGACTGAAAAATACACTTTTAAAATGTTTTCTACATGTCTGTGTTATATATATTTGCATACTCTAGACGTTATTCGTTTCCTATTCGACTTGTTGATAAAGCATGATCATGATTACCCTAGTATAATAGCAAGGTAGATTAATGAAACACTAAAGTGTATTGGCTAGCAAAGTTTAAGTTTAGACTGGCTCATTAATTGGGAAAGTTGACAAGCCCAACAAATGCCTAAGTTGACAAGCCAAACAAGTGGATCAGTTGACATGCCCCACAAATGAACCAGTTGACAAGCCCAACAAATGGACCAGTTGACAAGCCCTACAAATGGACCAGTTGACAAGCCCAACAACTGGACCAGTTGACAAGTCTAAAAACTTAAAAACCTAAAACTCGTTTAACCAATTATTGACAGAGTTACAGTGAACCAAAACCAGGCCTGTTTGTCAAGGGTAGTTGTATTGATGTAGTGTATTGACAATTGAAAAGCTAGGTCAGTGTATTGACAGTTGGAAAACTTGATTTGTGGACTGACAGTTGGAAAGCTAGGTTAGTATATTGACAGCTAGGTTTGTGTATTGACAGTTGGAAAGCTAGGTTTGTGTATTGACAGTTACAAAGCTAGGCTTACGAAGTCGTTTAACAGCTAGGAAGCAAGACTAGCCTTGGGGCTTGGCCAGTTTATCAAAAGAAAATCAATGTAATCAAGTGGAATACGAGAATTATGACTGGACTTAAGAACAGAGGATCACCGTTTGCGATACCGAAATGTCATCAATTCCTAATGGAAAAGTAGTCACAAAGAGGGTTGGAATTTTTTCTTATGGCTGAATGTTACAAGGAGTAAAACTTAAATTTGTCGCAATTTTTCCCAAATCTTGTGGACTGATCTGTGATTTAATACTGATGATTTTATTTGGGTATAGACGCTGTTTTTTCGGAATCACAGCGAGTGTATACAAGTATTCCTTGATATATTTTGAGATATTGTAAAATGATGGTTTTGGGTCTCAATTGTATTATTATGACTTATTCCTTGGATTAATGGTGACTAAATGGCCTTAGGTCAATAGCGAACAACATTACAGGTAGTAGGACTGTACTCGTAGATTAGACAAGCTGACAAACAGGCTGACAAGCAGTAGGACTGGAGATCAAACAAGCTGACAAACAGGCTGACAGGCAGTAGGACTGGAGATCAAACAAGCTGACAAGCAGACTGACAGGCAGTAGGACTGGAGATCAAGGAAGCTGACAAACAGACTGACAGGCAGTAGGACTGGAGATCAAACAAGCTGACAAGCAGACTGACAGGCAGTAGGACTGAAAATCAAACGAGCTGACAAACAGACTGACAGGCAGTATGACTGGAGATCAAGCAAGCTTACAAACAGACTGACAGGCAGTAGGACTGGAGATCAAACAAGCTGACAAGCAGACTGACAGGCAGTAGGACTGAAAATCAAACGCGCTGACAAACAGACTGACCGGCAGTAGGACTGGAGATCAAGCAAGCTGACAAACAGACTGACAGGCAGTAGGACTGGAGATCAAACAAGCTGACAAGCAGACTGACAGGTAGTAGGACTGAAAATCAAACGAGCTGACAAACAGACTGACAGGCAGTATGACTGGAGATCAAACAAGCTGACAAACCGTCAAGCTGACTAACAACTAATTGGATTATAATTGGAGAACTGGCAAACTGATACACACATTGACAGACACGAAGACTGAAAGTAAAATCACCACCGACAAACAGAAGAGGAACTGCTGAGCTGGCAAACTGGACACCAAGTCCTCGTAACGCCTCAATGTTGCTGCAGTAAGGAGCAGTGAGATGACTGCTTCAACTCCCCCTAGGTCTGCCTCACTCAATACTCACTAAATTGGATCATATCTCACCTCCGTCTGATCGATGGCAACATCATTAGAGAGCGGAAGCTATCACGAATAGCTCGCTCAGTGTGTCTAGCCTCTGTAACCCTTGCACATCTCCCTCATCTGCAAGGGTTTCCTCATCATTTTCTGTGTTACAAGTACGATGTTTATTCATGAATGTTATTAATGTTGACTTTATATTGAACAGTGTTGTTCACTATAAAGCCACTGTTGGCTTTAAAGTCTTTCTCTCGTTCAAGCCTTGGACTTTCAAAGGTAGATGCAAACTCAAATTCACACTTTAATAATCCGACGTTAATTTTTTCAGTGCCTGGCCTGGTTGTTGCTTTAGCTCTTGATAGCATACAAGATTCTTTCGCTAATATTTAAGCTATATTTTGTTTAGCTTAAATTTTAGTTAATTCTTAAAATTAGACTCCTGCAGCTTGGGTAAATCATAAGAAATGTTATTTATAAAATGAAAAAAGATTATGTTCAATGTAAAATGTTATTAACTGTATTGCACAGACTTGTAATATTCTCGTTGTTGATATTTATGTTTGAAACTAGGAGAGTTTTAAGCAGGACAGTACCGTGCTAGAGCTGTCCGTTCAACGTCACCGCACGCAGAACGTCAATTTGTTCTCTGCGTGGCCTAGCTAAAAAGAGTTCTATAAATTATCTGTTTCTTCTGAGGCAACTTAATTTAGTTTGCATACAGTTTGTATTTTCATCAGGAGTAACACTGAATAATCATTTCTGCCTTTGTTTTTTCTGTATGAATGTAAGATGTATTATGTATGTAGCACATGCAGTGTGTTTATTAAAAATAAAATCATTAAACTGTAGTGATGTAGTAAACTTTACATTGTATTAAACCTTGACAAATGAACACATCCAATCTCATTTTGTATATTTTGCACAACTTTTTTTGTGATGCCACTTCAAATTAAACATGTTCAATTTACGTGACTGCCCTCGAATTAACACTTTAAAAATGGTCATTTTAGCCGAAACTCAAGAACGTTGAAATGAACTCATTATTGTACAATAATATTTTTAAGATGAAGATAATATTTCAGACTTAAAAGTTCAAATTCAGTCTATATTTAACTATGACTTCATTATTTATTTCAGAAACAGATCCTATCATTTGCATATTTTCTTTTCCAAAATTCATTACCTTTATTTTAATATTCGGATCTTTAAGTCTGAATGAGGTCTATTTATTTCAAGTCCTTGATTACATATGTTTTGACTGAATGAAGTCCTTTCATTTCAAGTTCTTAATTAATCACAAATTCATCCAAAGCTGGACTTGCTTCTAAGCTGGAAAATATTTCCGATCTATTCTCATTTCCTGCGAAATTAGTTTGAATGAAAGAGTAAACGAACAGAAAAATTTCCTTTATACACCTACCCAAATTCATCATGCAGAATAAAGCAGTTGTCTGATAACTAGCCTGTGTTCATTATTCCTATAATGCTCTTTCCTATAATGCTCTTTCCTATAGTGAGTATTCTTTCCTACAGTGAGTATTCTTTAGTACAGTGGGTACTTTTTCCTACAGTTTGGAGCCTTACCAATCGTTTCTAACTCTCTTCCATTTTTATAAGCTCTTTCAAAGTCCGTGGTATTAAATTGAGCAATATCTGCACGTCTGTAAGTAACGCTACTGTGTCTAAACTGCAATACCATACAGTGAACTTGTCACAAGTCTACGTACTTAACTACCATGTTTTCACAACAGTGTCATGATTTATGAAATGGACGAGTGTATGAGTCAAATGGGAAATTCGAGTATTTGCATCAGAGGAGACAAGAATTTCGGGCAAAGAGTATTCAAAAAATTAAAAAATAATAACTCCATCTTTTAAACAGTTCACTCATACATGTATTAAGCCGAGAAACTTTTATTTCGACATGTATTGTACTTTGAATATGAACCGAAAAAATAAATACATATCATTAGACCAATGGTATGATCCCAATATTTTCCTTCCGCTTTAGTTACTGGATGCTTTTGTTTGCCTCTACTATAAGATATACGACTCATAGAAAAAAATATCTTAAGAACTAAATTTTTAGGAATGTCTGAGCTATTGGGTACTACATTCAGCATAATTCAGTATTGTATTCTATGTTAAGTATGATTTTAAAACCTGTTCTCAAGATTTCAATTAATTTTGGTAGTTTTTTTCGCACTTTCCTCTTATTCTAATTAGAGCTTTGCCCTTCGTCCACACCGATATCAATTTTCCTCGGGCTAGTTTTTATCATACAAAACCGTTTGATACAGCAATTTTTCCGTTCAATTCGACTTATTTATTGATGACGAGAATGATAAGCGCCAGAAATGCGAAAACGATGCGCGCTCGGGGCTGCCCAGAACAGGATTTTCTGTGTTTTGTTAGGACGACCGGCCCTGATCTCATTAAGGTAGTCTGGTTATTACGGTGTGCTTCATTGTAGAGCTCTTCTTTGCGACGTGAACGTTCCATAAAGTCTGAGTATCCCTGCACTTAGAGCGGATGAAGTCATTACATGGCGCGCCAACAATCGAATATTTCACGCTATACTGCAAGATGCTGCCGATAGCAAACCTTCATGCAGGGCTTGGCATTTGCAGCTCATATCCAAATGGTCTCCTCATCGATATTTCTCAATGGCTCTCGAGCGTGAAATCGATTCACAGATAATTTTCTGCAAACGACGACACTTATTTTGTCTAATTAATCCATGCCTGCAGAATGGCGCTCTCAGGAGGGACATTTAGGTGATTCGTTATCTCTGGAGCATTTCTCACAGTTTCTTTGGCGTTTTTGCTCCTTTATTTGTAATGGTTGCTCTGAACATCGCCCTCTAACGTGTGAGCAAAAAGGTTGACTGACTACTTTACGTAGTTGAACGAAAGTCAATAAACCCTAAAAAATATTATTAGAAAATATATTAGTCTCTGGAGAAGATATTTTTGCTCAACTGGCTGAGAAAAGCAGCACAATAGTGACAAAGTGTTTCAGAACAAAAAATTGCTGTGGGTACGAGGGTACCACCCAAATTGTAGTGATTGAAAGTATGATTGTCAGTATTTCTTATCTTTGCTGTGTGAGTCTTTTGACTTTACACAGAAATAAACAAGCAATGTTGAGAATACTCTGTTTTGTGCAGAGCATCAAATTTTGTTGCACTACAAAGCTTTATGTATGTTCTTTTTATCTGGGCCTACCACACTAAAATGCAAGCGACGGTTACTGAAAAAGAACTTCGTATTATGCTAGTTAAATAAGTGCTCTTCACGTCCATGTATGATTTAGTAAATCTGGTATTCGCTTCCTCTAACGCACTTAAAGAAACACTCATGGAAATTTTTGCTCAAGGTTGTATTTAAGTTGGATCCCTCATAAAAATATCAACATATAAATTTAGTCACCTATACTGACGTTTACTTAGTTTTAAGCCACTGCTGAGGGCTGTCTCTCGTACTTCATACCTCAGCTTGAGTTCTTAATATCAAACTCTTTCAATGTTTCCGTAGACATGAAGGCTTCAATTGACCTTAGGCCTTTCGTATCAATGGTCATTGTTAAATTCGAATAAAATTTACTATGTTGCACCATAAATCTTAGCATTTTCATCGTGATATTGCTCATCAAATTCAGCGCTTTATATCAGTGGAAACTTTTTTCTTAATTAAAGATATTTGTCAGTTTAATTTCATTTGACTGAATAATACAGAGTTCCTTTGAAGGCTTAAAACTCGCTGGAAACAAATCCATATTGTGTAGGGCGCGTACAGGACGCTACACAGAACTCCAATGGGAAGCGGAAGACAAGGTACGGTCTACGCACGTACACTTTGGGTAAGATTTGGGCATCAAATAATTTAAAGCAGCTTCGAAAAAATAGGCCAGAAATTGCAATTCAACACTGGACGTAGCTCTTAGATCTATCACCGTGTTTCAATTGACGAACAGGTTTCTGCGTTTCTCGAATTTCAGAAACGCCTTTGAGCTCAACAAACATTGTGCAAAATTCGATGCAGCGATTTGATGCAGAACTGTTTTCTAAAGTGGCTTCATATGATGCATGTTCTGCCCTCTCTTTGAAGTCAAGAAGGTGTAATATTATAGCACCTTCAAACCCATAAGAGCCTCTTATAAAAGTTGCTCTGGCAATCATGAGATTGTCAGTTTCTCTTCATTTTACTTGGGAAAAGCATTTATTCTCTCGACTGCGAAAGCAAAGTTTAATGGAGAGATACGTGGTGGTAACTCGAACACTTTACCTATTTTTGGAACTTGATCGTTTGGTTTTGATCGCTGAGAGGGAATGAGAGTCTATACGTGAGTGTTGTTTACTCACGTTTAAATGTTTGATGTTTGTTTAGTTAAGCCAAAATTTCCGAACAAATACCAAGGTCACAATTAAAAAGGCCGAGGTTTGCACTCCAAATATATTACAAACCAGGACTTCCAAAGCAGTAGAACTTGAAAGCCTAATCTTTTCGAATAAAATATTCCCCACGTAAAATAGTGAATCACTTCATCTGGGAAAAAGATGTCTGTGTATATTATTGCTACGAATGTACATATATATATATATATATATATATATATATATATATATATATATATATACCTTAGAAGATAACACCTATATCAAGTCCTATCGATTTGGAGACGTTAATGCAAAAAGTTTGAATATTTTGTATTGTATTCAAAACTTTGTCCTACACGAGCTACTAATTTGAATGAAGGGTTGGATTTAACTATCGTATTTTTATATTACCCATTAATTTCACAAATAAATTTACCCCAGTTCTATTTCAGAGTAAAAAAATTCACTTTAAATCCCTTATTTATGCTGCAAACATTTTTAAACAAGAATTTCAATGAAATATGTCATTTTTAAGACCAAAAGCGTCTTAATAACACATAATGTTCTAAATACCAGGGAGTAGCAATAAATTATGTTAGTTTATTTATCAAAGGAGTAGTGATAAGAAGTGGTATTTTGGATACCAAGAGAGTGGTGATGAGACACGTTTTTATGGGAACCAAAGGAATGGTAATGAGACGTTATTAAGGGTCCAAGAAATGTGGCAATAAGACATGTTAATCTGAATACCAAAAAGAGTGATACGCAAGTTCATTAAGTGGTGAAATGGCCCCATGATGTAGAAAAGACCGCCCGCATCTGTGCGCGACAATCGACACCTCGTGAAGCCTGTGTGCAAGCAAACTGCTCCTATTCTTGCGAAGAAAAAATACCTGACCACTGAATTATATCCGAACTGAACATAATGGAGAGGACGGCAGGAATTTTTCAAGAATGTCGGAGACACCGGATAGGGGGCGGCCTCATTGCAGAGGACATTAAATAGAGCGCTGTCACTGGATACGCGAATGCGGGTCTGTGTGAGGCAGCATCAAAACTACATAGTATTGTCCGGCTAATTTATAAGTCTGTCGAGCTGGGATTTATTTATTTATAAATAACATTCTTCTGAAAGCAATGAGAATTGAATTGAATGCTTATAAGACTCTGTTAATTTTTTTTTTGAGTTTTCGCCAGTCCTCTAATGGACTCGCTTGCTTGTCACACAGCAGACATCTGATACGGTTCAAGTCTGAGTAAAGAAGGTCACAGGTGCAAAGCTGGGAATCTCTTTCTTTTGTACATGATTCACAACGTATAAGGCAATATGTGCCACAAGGGCGAGAATGTCAAAAACACGTTTTCAGTAAACTTCATACTAAGTTTACAAGATAAAAATTCCACACAATTAATTCTACACACATCAATGCGCTTTTGGTCTGATTTTGTACTACTAATCAAGCTTGGCTGTGAAATTTCGTCACAATAGTAAACGAAATTTTTAGCTGGTGGCATCTTCATCTACGTGTCACAAAGTGCCTCATTTAGTGATGAATGCAATGGTAATAGAGAACTCGGCATTCTTTCCAGTTAAAATGAGGTGCATTACCTACAGAAGTTCTCAAATCGATTCATTTAGGAAGTTTGAATCTAGCAGATATTTGGGCAGAATATTAAATTAATATGAAAAATCAGGTGGAATTTTCCTGGGTTTGATTGATGAGGTGTACACAGTACACAATGAATAATTTCACAATGGATCATAATTTGAAGAGACAGTAATCACCATCACGTGTGAGGAAATTCTGCGTTCTGAAGATTTGAAGGAAGCACAGGGTTAAAATGAGGAATTTTTTATACTTACGTAATACTTAATCATTCTTGTGTGGTAGTTGAAGTAGTTATGAATTGAAATAGATGTACGGGTTGAAAGATGTTTTATGTAATAAGTATTATTAGTATTTTACTTTTTCATTTTTGTTTTGTTCTAGGGAATTTATTTACCAGTAAAACAACGTAGCTTTATATTCAATTGCTTGAGTAATAAAACATAATACAAGAATACTTGCGCAAATAAAGATCCTCAGATACCTATTTAAACTAACGTGAATAAATGTTCATATGTATATTAGCAGTCACATATCTACGGTAGTCATAGAATGTGGATGTACTTATAAATACATGTTATATATGAACGTCCTGCATATATTTTGGTACCACAAATTTATGTATATACAGGCACACATATTTCACATAGCATTCCTTGAGTACCACGTTAAGGGTTAACATAGTACAGTGTGTATGCCTGAATGCGGTATCGATATCTAAGATGGATTGTATGTACTTCGTTGAAATCATTGATTTTATATTGTTATTATGTGTAAATTAGGTACACAATGTATTGCTATTGTGTAGGAATAATTTATCTATTATATGGCTAACATGGAGAAGTGTGCCTCTATTATTCATTGTCCATCAACGCAAGTTGTCGACAAAACAGATTTGAAGAAACGCTGAAGCAAGAGCAAGAGAGAAATGAACAAGGAAATAGTATGTGACTCTGTGTGCCGCTACAGCTAAAATGAATCCTATTTTGAAACTGAAATTTAGGTTGCCACATATAATACAATTAATCAGGAAAGTCCACTCTTTATCAAAATATTTCTTTCATATGTATCCACAAATATTTTATGATATTTGTTGATGTCTCAAAACTTAAATCTCATGTAAGCAAATATCATGGTACCTAAATTATTTGATATATTAGACACAGGAATTCACCATCATACTTTTTAATGACTCTGAACATGATATTGCAATGACATTGAAAGTTAAACATCCGTCATTAAATGTAATTTTTTGCATACAATGATGTTGTAAAACACCATACAGTATAATGTTTTCAATTTTTGAATGTTATTCATTTCCTCCTAATTACTAAACATTATTTATCACTCAGCTTCTGGCCCACAATTAAACTTGAGAGCACATGTTATGTTGTTCAACACACATGTTTCCACTTGAGAACACATGTTATGTTTCTCAACACAGATGTTTCAACTTGAGATCACATGTTATGTTTCTCAACACAGATGTTTCAACTTGAGAACACATGTTATGTTTCTCAACACAGATTTTTCAACTTGAGATCACATGTTATATTTCTCAACACAGATGTTTCAACTTGAGATCACATGTTATGTTTCTCAACACAGATGTTTCAACTTGAGATCACATGTTATGTTTCTCAACACAGATGTTTCAACTTGAGATCACATGTTATGTTTCTCAACACAGATGTTTCAACTTGAGATCACATGTTATGTTTCTCAACACCGATGTTTCAACTTGAGAACACATGTTATGTTGAACAGTTAGCTCCAAGGAACTGAACTCTAGAACATCAGTTAGGGGAGTGGAGAAACCGCTGCTGCCGCTGTGCTGTCGACAGTTCAGCTGTGTCGCTATAGCAAATCTTGAAACTTACGTTCATTTCATTTTTAGTGGCAGCACAGTAGTGAGTACCGTGTTCAATTGCATCACATTATAAAAGAGCGCTACTTACGTAAAAAAATAACAAATAGGTATTTACATATCTTAAATATTTCTTACTGTTTTCCACAAGTAATTTTTTTGACAAGGAGTACATACGAGGGAATCCAGCCATGCAAAAAAATACGTTTGTACTCGAATTGAGTTATGGGTTTTTTGAAGTCCCGTGAAGCGAAGGTTTTGGAGATCAGTCACGAAAGGATACATGGAAGCTCACTGAGGGATTGGAGAGCAATATCGCTGTTCTCGCGTGGGAAATATTTAGGCGAGACG
>VCRD01001001.1:58789-89108 GCA_006783055.1 Trinorchestia longiramus | reverse complement strand
TTCTCCCTGATGAAGATCTAAAGAAGTTGCTGTTATGACTAAATTTGCTACAAGACCTGCAGTTGAGTACTTGTATCTTGCAGGACCTTTAAAAGGAACAAGTGAAAACATGCTCATCTCCGGAAAATGTCTTCTAAATAATCGTCAATAAGTAATCAAAAAAGTTCACATGAAATGCTCCTACGCTCCATACGTTAAGCTTAAGACATTACTTTTGCACAAACAGATTACAGGCCGAAAGGAAGTTTTTTCGTTGACTGCGCCATTGCATAAAAGTTTCTTGGACATCTTTTTGCCTCTGTGTTCGATTAAGATATACTAAACTTTCACGTTGAGTATTTGTACTTGATTAAGATTTACTGAAATGTCATGTTGAACTCACGTATTTGATTAAGATTTACTGGACTGTCATGTTAAACACTTCTGTTTGAGTATTGATTTAACTGAATAAAGGGCATCCCAAAAGATCTCCGAAGCTTCACCACCGGTTGCGGGGCGTGGGCGAGATGGACTGTTCTTGAGGACCATATTGAGAGCTTCCCATGGTCGGCGCTATGCCTCATTGTTCAGGCGGCCACTGTGTGATGCTTGCCCGGCCCTCCAATTATTGACACTAGACGCGGCCTAAGGCTCATCTGGGCCCAGCTGAGAGTCGCAGAACATCTCTGGAGAACAGGGTCCCAAGGGCTAAACTACTCGGCCTCATTCTAGGCCTCGTGGACGAGGACGGACGCCGATTTGCGGCTCGTGATGACACAATGGAAAACATATCTCCTTTCAGCGTGCCATGCTGGAGTAGTTCTTCCTCTGCAAGCGGAAGAAACACGACCGAACGAATCAATCTTTTGTGCGCTCCAATTGGGCCCTGAAAAGAACACTTATGACGCCACGTTTGCTCTTCCTGTTACGAGTTTGCTCAGGTGCAGGGCTCGTGAACAGGTCAGTAATTTTTTTTTCGCTAACATAAAATTTTCATTGAGCGAAAAACACTTAGGTTTACATCATGATTTCATTTCATGCGATTGGTCTTAAAAAATCGACAAAATTTTGCTCTTGCAATGTACCCTGTCTAAATGGACTATAAATTCATAACAAAAGGGTTGAAAGATTTTGGTGTCCCACCCCTATAGCTCATCCAAGATCACATTATTATATGACACTAAGAAAAAAGTTTCCTCCTTAGAAGTATCTTTATGAAAGTACATAACGCCTCTGAGGGAAAATTGAGAGCTTTCGTTTATTCGTAATTGCTTTCCTGTTGCTTTCATCAGTGGATAAATTTAGTTTGCCTTATAAAATGGAACAGTGTGTTGCTGGCAAACTTCTCAATTCTGTAAGTAAGAGACTCGCGAACAATAGAATACAATTCCACGCAAAAAAATGGATACTTCTTTGATGATACATAACCCTCCACTGCTAAAACACATTGATATTGTTGAGAAAGTACATACACTCGATTTTTTAAGATTACCAAAAAATGAGAGCATAATAAGAAAATACACGATATTTCGCTCGGTTACTTATTTTTGAATATTAGTTCCTCCTAAACTAATCAGTAGAAGGTTAATGCTCAATAATGGAATGAGATGTGTGGAATGTAAAGTTAATTCTCAATAATACAAAGACCTGAAGCTCATATATTATACCAGATCCTGCACAGGGAAGTTGAGTGTACTTACAGTTTTCAGTTTCCAGTGGATGACTGAATAAATAAAATTAAAAGCTAACACATAAGGGCATACGACAATTTTTGTTCGTCTGACTTTAAACTGTCATGCTCTGGAAAACTTTTTGAAGCGGTTTTTGAGCTAATTTTGAGAGTCACATTTTTAGATGAGCTACAAGTAATCGAAATTGCTACCGTAATCCTGCTTCCTGTACTCTTTTACACTTGGGTTATCAAAACATAATATTCAATATATCTTTATATTTACATCACTAATTAATTTAGATTCTAACCTTGAGTCCACCTTGATGACAAAAAGAGTGAACTCTGATGTAGCAATCCAAAACTGCTCGAGACCAAATGAAAACTCCGACACACGTGTTGTTCGTCCAGTACAACTTTGGGTGAAGGAGAAGCCTAAGCAGGATTTGGGAGCTTTTCCCTATGAGAAAGCTTTTAAATGATTGTCTACTTTCCTCATTTCCTGGGACGAACAATGCATTGAAAAATCATTAGCTACAATGCGTGATTGAGCCTTCAGCTGTTTTTTCCAAATTTGAAGCAATATACTAATAAATAAAATGCATTTACCTTGATGCTAAGATAAAATGCAAGTGTTACTGCGTGATGTGTGCTATTTGAAATCATGAATATTTATGACATGCACACACATAAGAGACACACGTGACACCTATAATTACACCTGCAATCAAATGTTATACATGAACAAACGCTGAACATGTAATTACAAACTGTCAAACAAAAGAATGCTTTAGCAAGCACTTTACCTGTAGTATTAGTGTTTTATATTTAGAATTCGTGATGATAAAACGATCACAGATGAGTGATGTGTGTGACTTGACTCATGAGACATAGAGTTCATAGACATGACACAGGGACGCTTAAGTGTTGTCTGCGACTTCAAGTAACGATGAATCGATTATTTTATGCGCATTAAAAAGATACGAAATCGAGTGTTTGAATGCAAGCTACCACCAACATGATTGTCCTAATGATAGCATCATCGTTCAGGTAACACAAATGTTATTATCTCGCAAGGGCTTCAATTTATTTTGTCTGTGGCAGTCGCATGCAAGAATAGTGAGCAGCAAAGTGATATAACAGAATTATATTTTTAGTGAAAGCAAAATGGAGAAAACAACATAAAATGAATTTTCGTTTTCGAAGTTCTCATGCGATGTTTTTTTTGTTTGGTTTTGAAAATTTTGTCAGACAAGTTGGTGCAGTTAATCTGCACACAATGTCAAAGACGTTCACAAAGACTTGTCCGTGACTATAATATGTGAGACCATTTCGCCGCCCCTGTATTTCTAGTAAGTAATTAACACGGTGAAGCGAAAATACATTTAGTTCAGTCTTCTTCTAATGCTAAACCTTTAATATGTAGTTTGCAAATCAGGCATTCTTAACACTTGTGCTATGAATGAATAAAATCATTGGTCACGAGATATTGTTAAAAAATGTTATCATGATTTTAATAAATCAACGATAATTTTATACATAGACTATAAAAATTTACTGAGCAGGTACAGGATTTGAATTTTTTATAAAAATTAGGACTGTGTTCGATTGAGTTAAACTTTCGAGATACGAATAGATTAACTAAAAGTGAACTGAAAATGTGACAACTGCCTTAAGTGTATTAGACTACAATTTTATGATCAATATCTTTACTATCAATAAACTTCACTCTGACTCGTTAACTCTAACGTAACTGAAGTCCTGTTGGTCAGTTACTTATTTTTAAAAACAGTCACTTTACTAAACATTTACAAAATCCTACCTTCAAAACGACACAAAAATTTTCTAAGAGCATAAATGAAAACAAACCTTTCCTCCAACATGAACAATTCAGAGAAAGTAAACATGAAAACGCTCGAGTGTAGCGGACAGAAAACTATGGGGTGCGCGAGGTGTCAACAATTTGATTGTGACCTGCGGACTTGCCCGAGTGTCTTCGATTGCGACCGGCCGACTTGATGCTCGGGTGTCTTGTTGCTGTCTGTGATTGTGAGCATTACTGGCCCTGTCTCACTCATTCACTTAGCTTGATTGCGCTCCCGAGGTTCAGACAAGACGACCCCTTCTTCTCCCTCCCCTCCACCAGTCCTTGGAAGCGTAAGTGGACTTCCGAGGTCCAGGCATAGGAAAATAGGTGCTTGTTTTAAACGTGTCTGAAGAAATAACATTGAAGAGATCACTGACTCTCATGAAATCGAGTAGAGAATGAAAACTCCGCTACGAGGATTTTATGCTGAAATCTTTAAATGGGTTAGTGATCATCCTAATTTTAGGTATCGTACTTTGTTTGAACTTTAAATAGTTTTTTTTTGAAAGAGGAACTAAGGTTTCAATAAGTGATTTATGATTATTAGCTGTCAGTGGCATGGATAATAATTTTTGATTTATGGAAAATTATCTTCATATTTTAAAACGTTGTCCTTAAAATAACCAAATATTAAGGAAATACTCCGAAGCAACTTAAAAGGTAAATTCAAATTTTTTATACCGATCATTCACGCTAGCGCATTTTGTAAACATGAGCTACAAAATTTCTAAGCATCATTTATAATATCAAAATTCATTTCAAATTCAAGTAAATAAATATTTGAAACCTAGTGTGTTCTCATAGCGTAAAGAAATTCAGTAATCAAAAATTTATCAGGCATATTTTTTTTCGTGTGGTTGACTTCAAGTGAACAATAAATTCTACAATAAAATGTTTTATTCTTTCAAAGCTTGTGCTATTTAAGACTAACTGAAAATATAAGAAATGTAGTAAGTCTTCTTGCATTAAAAATATTTTTTAAGGTTACAACTCTAATTGATTTGTTCTATTACTTTAGAGATGCAAAACTGCGTGGAAGAATGGGGCTGGTTCAGTTGGAAAAAGCAACTTTATCCTAACCTTCTCTGACTGCCTCTAAATCCAAGTATTATTTTCAACTCTAGGCTTTAGATAGGGCCTGAACAAATGAAAGTCAGATGGAGTATTGCTAGTAGACAATGTGGAGACAGAGACCTCCTTCTACCTTATTCAGCTGTGATAAGAAATCAAAGATGATATCCAAAAATCATTTCATTCACACAACGGGATATACACTAAAAAAGTTGCAGTTAGTGTCCAGTATTAAAATTCTCGTGTGTTCATTTTGCATGTCAAGTGTGGGTTGACTTCCTCACTGAAGCCTTTACTTACCATAGTATGAAATTTCTGTAACCAGATGATGAAATTTAGCTTATTTTTATAGTAAAAAAGCGGACGAAAGTGAGAGATATTTTAATTTTTATGCATAACAAAAAAAAATAAAATATACAGTTTGTGTGGCGCCATGTACACTTTTTAGTTACTGCAACACCAGTGATTCAGACATTTGAGATCATATTAAAAAAATTAATGAAAATACAACTGTCGAAATCTTTCAACTGTCTTGTCACAAAGCTGTTCAGTAAATCCCAACAGAAGTGAATACTGATTCATATGTTGAATTGACTCTCATTGAATAAAAAGTAATTATGTACTTTTTCAAACGTTTTATGTTCATTTGCGCATGCGTCTGATACAGTTTTTCGCAAAGATGCTGATGTATCGTTCGAAGAAATAATTATTTCCATGTAGTTATTTAAAAAAAAATTGTGACCTTTAAGGTTCATGCTGAGTCCCTGTAAATCTCTTTGGTTAAAAAGAGATCACGAGTGATAACGCAACGCATTCGATGTCAATACATCGCGAGCAGAACGAAAATGTTTTCTCTATTTTTTCACGTCTGAGAGAAGAATGAAGGGGCCATGAACGTATATTTATGGGTGTATGCTTGTTCGCACTTAGTTTCTAATGCTTTGATGAAGTTAGCTGCTGCCTGGTCTTAATAAAGTGCTCCTAATGATCGGTCCAAAGCGCTCTAATTGATGCTTCTTCGACAGCCCAGCCCGCACATGCGGATGCTCCAGCTCTGGACGTTGCTTTGGAGTTCAGGATGGAAAACGAGGAGGGGAAAAGGGAAGGAAAATAATGAGTTTTTTGAAAACCCGAGAGACAAAAGCTCAATATTATAACCTCTTTTAAAATGTTTCATTCCTAACCATCGATAGTGCTTTTTATAAAAGTTGTCCGTAAAAGTTTATTTTTCTTGATAAGTGTAAATTAAATATCTGGGTATTCTAATTTACATCAGATGAAGATTACTATTATCATAATTCAAATTAGCTTGCACAAAGAGTAAGAAATTAATTTCAAGTTTGCTAAAAAGTACATTATAAAAATAATTCATAAAAACAATGAGTGAACTAAAATTTTAAATTTAGTATGTAGGAAATTAATACATGGTCTGTGGATCAAGTCCGCATGCAGGTCTTTTAGACCGAACACGTCAATTGCAGCAGTCAAACTAAGCAAAATATATTACAAAGAAACCATGAAAAACACAATAAAGGTAGGAAGTCTACAATTTACAAGCAGGGGAGAAAGCTCCTACTGCAAAAAGGCTTGAGCAAAACACGGCAAATAATGTTGTTACTAAAATGACTAGAGTTTATCAGCAGAAACTAATTCTTAAGTGATGATTGTTGGCAGTAGTAACTAATTCTTAAGTGATGATTGTTAGCAGTAGTAACTAATTCTTAAGTGATGATTGTTGGCAGTAGTAACTAATTCTAAAGTGATGATTGTTGATAGTAGTAACTAATTCTAAAGTGATGATTGTTGGCAGTAGTAACTAATTCTCAAGTAAGGATTGTTGACTGCAATAACTACTTCGTAAGAGAAGTGATTGCCACCAATGTAAATGCAGGCACAAATATTTCTTTAGTAAAAGAATTGACAAAGTGATTAAATGATAACTTAGTCTTCTGATGAGGACAATACAATTTTCAACGAAATTGTTGTCTGCTAAAAAAAATAAAAAAATAGAACACAGTGCATAACATAAAGTCAGCTACAGCCGAAGAAACCCTAATACAGGGAGTCTCAAAAAAATGTACTCACCCTTTAACCGTTGCTAACATGCTGTCTTCTTTGTGTTGCAGGTGTGAGGTTCGAACCTTTGCGAACATGATTCTTTAATCACATTTAATCATGTTCGCAAAGGTTCGAACCTCACACCTGCAACACAAAGAAGACAGCATGTTAGCAACGGTTAAAGGATGAGTACATTTTTTTGAGACACCCTGTATAGTCACATAATTACAATGGGTGATCAGTCAAAAGATTCAATTCATGTTTAAAATATTCATGTCCTGGGACATGAATATTTGTCAACAGATTACTGTTCATATACAAAAAATTCATACATAATCAAATGAATACAATAAAATTTAGCACTTGCTATAAAAATTTTGACTTAAATCCAAGAGTTTTGTTGATTTGCCACCTGCTGTAATTGAGATGCGTCCACACAGGCAACACTGCGCGCGTCAAGAACTTCTGACATTTTTAGGCCTTCACGAAACTCAATTTGCTTCCAAACCATCAATTGACCTAGTGAAGTATCATGGTCTCATGTCATAAATCACTTTGATTCATTCTTATGGGTCATTACTCATGGTATGCTAGATTACTTCTCGGTTCTGGTCACATAGATCCAGGTACTGATTACATGAACTCTGATACTGGTCATATGGACCCCCATACAGGCCCAATCCGAATTTTTTCGTCGGTTTACCGGAGATAATCATCGATTTGCGGTGATAATCATCGTTTATAGTAGGAACTTCCAACGATAGAAATAGTACCGGTTATTACCGGTAATTATAGGTAATTCCAGACGATGAAATGTTCGCCGACGATATTGACCGGTCTTTACAGTCTTATTCCTACCGTCATTCCAAGCATAGGGAAAAGACGATAAAAGTACAGTCTTTTTCAGATAATAATTACCGGTTTATCGTAAGATATCATCGGTTTATCGTAAGAAAAGGCGATAATTACCGGTTAATGCTGACGAAAATTAGCGCCGGTCAGACGATAAAATTCGGATTGGGGATTACATGAATCCCGATACTGGTCTCATGGACTTATTGAATAGTAATATTAATCCCATTTAGACTTCAAATGCGTGAAGTCTGACGTATTTTTAGCTTCAGTTTGCAGTGTTTAAACTATTGCTATCAATGTATATTTGCGATGGTATATCATTAACTATAATTGCAAGCCATTAAAGGTGGGGTTCGATTTCCAAGTGTAGAGTGACAGGTTTTCTGCTGGTAAATTTTAATCTTGAGTACCTAGTCTTTCTGTCCGTTAATTAGAGTGAAAGCGAATAATCTGATCCTTCATTAAAAGAATGTTCTTCTGATCGTTCCTGTCACTGCTGCATTTACACTCTGTCTCAATACATGAACAAGCAGTGTGCAATGTCAGCAGAAAACCTGCCTCGTGCCTAAAGTACCTTGCACTCAAATTGTACAGAGGATCAGTCTACAACTCAGCCATACTGCTACTGCTACAACAAAAAGTTATAATTTTAGATCAATTTTGTCTGAGAGAAGATATCGGAAAGCTCGCTAGATTCAACCACATGGTAAAAAAAACAGCCGGCGAGCTTTTTAAATTCATCGCTTTAAGTTTGAACGGGAGTGAAACTAATCAAAAGTCCATCAGACACTAATTGATTAAGAATTCATTCTATACTGAGTTGAGTGGCATGATATGTCTGAAATCTGAACTGGGAGAGTGTCAAAGTTTTGATCAGCTTGGAAGGTTCGTGAAAGAATATGGAGAAATGAAACGACGTGTTTTAGACTGGGGCTGATAAGAAGGGATGTAAAAGGGTATATGGTTGTAGAGGGAATGGGGCTTAAAAATAAATGGGTGTAAAGAGAGAATGGGTTTGTGGAGAGTATATGTTTGTACAAGGAATGGGTTTAAAGAGGAAATGAGTTCGTGGAGGGAACATATTTATAGAGTGGTGACAGCAACTTCTTCCCCCTTCTTTTCTGGTGGCTTAGAGTCGTGGGTTGGAGGATGTCACTGTAGCTCTTGAAACCATTCGTTATCCTATGTATTATTGATTAATGAGTTGGGTTGCGGATGATACAACTTTTGGTCCAAGTCTTGAACTTTACGAGGAGGGATGTTAGATTATTTAGCCTTTCATTTTACATCTATACTATTGACTATTTCATCTGAGATATAAGCGTGAAGCAGAAGTGAGTGCATAAATAATCGCATTACCAAGCATGTGTCTCATTATCATGCCAGTTTTATACGATTCATTACGCTGATATAATTTGACTAGCAAATAAGTGATAACTCAGGTCACAAGTACAGTAGATCATCGATGAAATGTTAGTGTACCCATAACAGGGATTTGTGTAACGTGTTATAAACGGATTGATCATAATCATGTGATTTCAACTGCGTGATATATCAGCAGCACTAGCTGAACTCCATCTCAATTTCTACAAAAAAATCGCATAAGATTATATTTGTTTTGCTACCTATATTTTAACTCCGACTCAACAGCGTATGTAAACTTTCACATGTCAGTGTATTTTTTTTATACCTATTCGTTGCTCTTAAGACGACAGTTACATCATATTTTGTACATATTTTGATGCCTGTATCGTAAGCTAAAATGAAATGTATCTTTATCTGTGCGAACAGCTGTGGCTTCATAGTTAAGTTTATCAAAGTTCAATCTACATCTCATTTACTTGATTAGTCACAGACTTTCATTAGCCACAGAGAGTGATTTAAAAGTTGGCACAGCTGTTAAGAGGTTAATCACAGACAGTCATTAATGCAAAGTAAAAAATCAACGTGCTACAGCGTTGGCCTTAGTACTTTATACTCAATCACAGCAGTGATTGAATATCTTCCAAATAGCAGCTTAAATAATTAATCACAGACTGACATAATGTAGTTTGAAAACAGCAATATAATTGTTTTGGACATGGCAGAATTTCATTTAATAATGTGAATTTATGACTTTGTAAATATTTGCATCGGAGAAAAGTGTGCTGTAACTTGTACAAATTACACCACTGAAAGGAAGCTATTTGGTTTGATTACCATGGACACCTGAAAAAAAAACATTCCGTGGTCAAATGAGTTTGCTTTTTGGGAGCAACAACTCTTTATGTTTCTTTAGGTCATGTGGGCTTAGCGCAATATTTTAAAGAAGCCAGTTTCCCGCTCCTGATGAACTGAAAATGACCAAAATTTCCGACACTATCATGTTTTATGAGACACTTTTACGTTTCGTGCCTATTGTCTCTTTTTGTAAGATTCATTTCAATTTGCAGCGGTGGAGCGTCACTTCATCGCGTTTGAAACGTCTAGTCTATTCTCCGTAGAGTTTCACAGTGTGCTTTCAATTGAGAACATGTATTTTTGAACACAATCTAGTTTGTTTACTTTGGACAAAATCTAGCTTGTTTACTGTGAACAAAATGTAGTTTGTTTACTTTGAACAAAATGTAATTTGTTTACTAAAATAAAGTATTTCATCAGTGCATGAGTCCGCTACCTGTAAGAATGATCGGAATGGTACATCGTTAAGGTGTTTTCGACAGAATAAGGAACTCCCACATGTTGTACTCACACGTGGTGTATGTTGTGATAACACGCACTGTATGTGGTAATCACACGTATTGTACGTGATATTCACTCAGATCTTCGATAGTTATAAAGTTTCGGAGTCAAGGCTGTTTTCAAACAAGTACCCGGTGGAAGTCGCGACTCACCAGAATGAAAACTGTTAAAACTGCAGTTGATAAACGAAATGAAATGTACCCTTGTTTATTTTTTCGTGGTATATTATATTAGTTATGTCAGCTTCGACTTTGTTCTCTTCTATTTTAAGCTGTTATATAAAAACGATGCAGAAAGGGAGCCGATCATCGAAAATGTCTTCCAATAATTTATACGAAGGAATTTTCTCATTCTTGAGGGTACTTAGTGTTCATTTAAGTTCATATGGATTCTGATTGAGTTTAACAGGTTTTTTGATCGTAGATTTGAGCTCAAATAGCTTGAAAATTTTGCTGAATTATTTTACAACACTGGTCGGAACGTTTATTACAGGTTTAAACTATGAATAGAGCAGTAATCCTAACCGGGTTCGACTGGTCCAGCTCTCCAGTGCCTGCTGCAGAAGTCGTTTCAGTATTTTTCTAACATAATATTTGATGTAACCCTCTGCTGTGCCAGCAACGAGTTTCCTATGGCCATAAACTTTGTGTTGATGTATACGTTGATGTGTGTACATGAATACGCACAGGAAAAGGCTCATGCATGTGTGAAGGAAATCGAATGCAGTAACATGTTTAACACTGATTTTCGTAAATATATACATGTATGGGTGTTCTCCGAATCAATCCACTCAACAAGAAATAAAATGAGTGAATACATCAAAGTCGACTGCTAATTTGAGCTCACACAATCAAATTCAAAAACTAATTTGTATAGATACGTCGATTTTATGAAAAGTTATTAACGAATCTTTCGTGTGGGTGGCATTTTAGTGCAATGAAGTGTTCTTGAAGGGTTCTCATTTCACCTCGTCAAATTAAATGCTTGTTATTGTGTACAAAATTGTTTCGAAAACAAAGAAAGAAAATTCATTGCTGTACATTGTACACCTGCCTTTAGTTTAAAAGAAAGATATTTTTGTATCGCGCAACTCTAAGTTTCTTTTGTTGTAGAACTTACAACTCAAATAATTGTCATTTCAATATATACTACGAACAGCAATTTTGTTGTGGTGAGGAATTATTTAAACATTAATTATTATTTTCAAGTATCTAACAATATTTTAATACAATTTTATATTCGTTTCGTTGGAGGTGATCAGCAATGATAGGCAGTCTCGAAATATGTTTTCAAAATCGTTCTATACATTTTTAAATAAATCTATCGTTCTTTATAACCGAAAACTCGATGCTGATTTTCTTAATACGTGAGAAAGATTTTCTGGATTTTTGAGCAAGGACATGAAAACTTAGAAAGCTAGTACGGGCATCATTTTATTGACAGGACAATCTTCTACAAAACCAATATACAATATTTCACAATCCAAACACTATACAATGAACAACCTCTGTTCAATAATGAACATCCACCTTAAAATTTAGCGGACTTTTTCTCAAAAAAATCAGCTAACATATATGTATATGAATACCATTGAATTCAATCTCGTCGATTGCATCCTTTCTTTGAACACAAGTATTAAAAAAATTCTTGTGGATCAGCCAGACATTCATTAAAATACTAACATCATCAATGGGTATTTTTTCTCACGAATAGAATTTTCGAATACAAAGAAGAAACATGTGAATCGAGATGAAAATTTTTCAGTAGGCATACCTTCAGTTTTAATCGAAAAACAGGACCGTTCCTTTATTTTAGGATGATTTATACGGTAGAAGAGGATTTAAATTCTCCTCGTCTTAATTCCATCGTCTAGTGCAGAGTCAGCACTTGATCTCTGCACGCACCAGCATGAGAAATCTCCTCCACCTATCAAAACATGAACTCACGATTTGTATATCTCATAATGTAGTAAAACAGCGTCTCCTCTAATAAAGGAAGTAAATAAATAGACCTTCTAATATACTTTTGAATCTTTTACACGCATAAAATATAGGGATTTATGTATCAGTTTTATCATACTATTATGGAAAATAAACCATCATCGGTGGGAACTGTTGCAAAAATAACACAACATAACATTTCATTAATGAAAGTACAAAATCTTGTATATACTGACTGGAGTCATTCTTTTCCTCATTTATTGAAAAAATGTAAACATATTCGAGGTCAGTAGAATTGTTTCTTACACGTTTGTGAGGGGTTGCTTTGTTTTACGTTTTTAAGTAATTGCTTAGGGCCTCCCTTCATGTCTTTTACAGCTTTTTTAATTAAGAAAAAAATAGTTGCAATCAAATTTACAATCAAGAAGTATAGAAAATGGGCCTTCAAAGTCTAGTGATTTTAAAAAGGACGTCTTCAAAATTTAGTGGTCTTGAAAGTGGGGTCTTCGAAGTCCAGTGGTCTTGAAAAAGACGTCTTCAAAGATTAGTGATCTTGAAAGTGGGGTCTTCAAAGTCTGATGGTCTTGAAAATGACGTCTTCAAAACTTCCAAATTTGTTAACCTCCGTGCCTGGCTGTTGCAATCGCAGAAACCTCCTGACGTAGTGTATGTTACTTTGTTAATAAATTATGCATTTAAGTGAACTAGACGGAGACTTGACAACAACAGAAAGACTTCATAGGAGACTTGAATGCAGGCGGGAACGCAACAGGACTCAACGAGCTTAGCATAGATATTTTAAATAAAAATTTTGTATCCACCTTCATTGAGAACACTAACTTTGTAGAATTAACTATTAGTTTTAATATGTGCCTCAACGAGCATTGTTCTATGAACGAAATGTTTTGAAAACAAAAACACTTACAACATTTTCTTCAGTTGATACAGGCTTTTACTTAAGCAGTAGTCACACCCTAGATTCTCATGAAGAATTGAGTATTTTTATAAAACTCTACGGAAGTATTAAATCACATTTCACTGCAGGCTAGGTAGAAGCTGCTGTGAGATGTGTTTTGAAAGAAGAATGAGTTTCCTACTTTTAAAAAATACTACAAACGGCTAGTACAGTTGAAAGAAAGTGTACTGCCAGCATTAGATCGTTTGGGCGTATCCGAAAATTTCAATTCTTCTAAAAGCAAGTTGTCCAGGACAATAATTTTTCTTCCTAAGAGTATTTTTTTTGCGGAACGACTAAACAATGATAACAAATATTAAAGAAGAAAAATTTAAACACAATTAACGGGGATTATAGTTTCTATCTTAGGCTTTAATTTAATTCTGGTTTATCCTAATGCATTCTCACTCTGTGCAGTAAGTCGTCAAGATCCTGATCTATCAATACTTGGTATCTTCAAGACAAAAACCAGCAACGTAAAATGATTATGCTGTTTAAGTCCTTAATGCATCTATATTGAATCGAAAATACAGAGAATCTTCATATATACTCAATTCTCCTTTAATCCACTTAAAGGTACCAAGAGTCTGGCTGGAAGGTCTAAAAAGCAATATGTTATGCAACGTACGCAATTATCTTTCTGAGAGGTTGGTATCCCAATTTATTCGTTTGATGACCATATTAACTGAAAACTATTAATTTCCGTACAGTGCTTATTCATTTCAGTACTTATTTAAAACAACTATTTTCAGTTATTTTAAAATGAAAACTCGAGGATTCAACTTATTAGTTGAACAGAAGTGCAAAACACAGTTTCAAAACCCGAGTGCAAAATTGTCGTACATTTTTTGTTCGGGCAGAAAACTACTGTAGCCGTGTCAAAACACAATTTTTGAGGTAAATGTAAAGTATTTCTTTAATAAGAATTCTGAACGCTAACCAGAACACGAAACACAGCGGGAAAAGTTCCATTGTTGCAATTTGCAAAATTGAAACTTTACCGCTAATTTGCAAAACAAACTTAAGTTTACGATATTGCAATTCGAATGAAGATATGTACAAGAACTCATTCAGCAAACTACGCTTCAATAAAGATATAAGCATGAAGGTAACTGTATATATTTCTCAACTGTACAAGGTATTGCAACACAAACAAACCAATCAGTCAGTAGCAGTAACCGACATTAACTCACATAGCGACCTGAAAAAAGACGCTGGAGAGCATCAGTAATGTGAAATAATTTAAAAGTGTGAAAATTTTCTCATACGTTAGGGTTTGCTTTTCTGTTACGTCAGGGTTTCTCTTTCTCTTACGTCAAGGTTAGTCTTTCTCTTACGTCAGGGTTTTTTTTTCTCTTACGACAGAGTCTATCTTTCTCTTACGTCAGAGTCTTTCTCTTACGTCAAGGTTTCTTTTTCTCTCACGTCAAGGTTACTCTTTCTCTTACGTTGCGGTTCAAAGGCTATCTCTAAGGTGAAAGAAAGTTTTAACACTTTTATGATATTTCTCAATACCGACGTTTCCATCGCTTTTTTTAAAGACGTTATGCATTAATGGGTTAACTTGGCATGGACATCTTAGAGACTACGGGCATAGTTCACTTGGTGGTGCGCTCTGCAGAGCCCCAAGACTTGAGGACGTCGTCTTATGTGGTGGAGTGGGCATGCGACTGAAGGGAGGGGAAGAAGGGATTTGCAGGAGGGGTGACGAGTGGGAGGGGATGGTGGAGGGACAGTGGGTGAAAGAGGTGGTGGTGGGCTGCAAGAAAAGGGTGATGTGTGAACCTAAACGCATCAGACGAGAAGGGTAAGGGGCTAAGGCCGCTCAGACCGAGGGGTGATGTGAGGGAACCTGCTAAAGAGGACATGAGGGGCAGTGATGTGACGGGAGGGATAGTGAGGGGCCGACTGATGCTCTCCAAAGCAAACGACGATGCAGGCTCTGATTTGATGAGGGCCGAACAGCTCGTGATGGGAGAAGAGGGGCGGGAGTGGCTAGGAGATGTGGAAGTTCTGTGAGCTGGAGAATCTGGTGACACCTGATGTGGGGAAAGACGCGACGCTGTGTGTGGGGAGATGGATGTCGAGGGAGAACTAGAGGACGTGGATGAGGGTATAGAAGAATGAAGAACAGGTCGGATGATGGAGGTAGCTAAAGACGTGGCAGCTAAAGTGATGGGGGAAGGCTCTGACAAAGACAGCGTAGTCGCCACGTCGGCCGTTGACGAGCTGGAGTGTGGGACGTCCTCTGTAGGCCTTCCTTCGTCAGGAGGGCGCTCGTCAGAACCCGTCATCTCAGGCAGCGGGGAGTGGACACCGAGACTCAGCTCTTCATCGTCAGTGTCGTCCATGGCGGTGGGGCTACCAGGGTTGATGAGATCGTCGTCGTCGTCGTCAGCCGTAGAGTCCCGGCCGTCATGGCTGCCACGGCTCAGCGCTGACGAGGATTGGCCGTGCATCAACCTGGGGCAGAGAAGCACGTCGTCATTAAATGAAAATTTGATGTTAATTTACACACTAAGATACATTTCTTAGTATGCACATTGCATGGGGACCAAAAAATGTCAAGATAAAATAAGGATGGTAGGAGAGGAGCGCTGCGTTGTCTGTAAATCTCATACCTGCAAAGACCATTCGTATTACTTAAAATACCTTCACATTGAATATACTGCACTGTACGTTTGTGTGAATGTTTACACCAATAAAACTTGCTTACAATTGTACGAAGAAAGTGCGTTCTACTGAAGAAACATTTAATGTATTTAAATTAAACAAAAAGTTATGATTGCGGTCATGCATCTCAATACATACTTGTAAGTGTCCTGTGCGTTTTGTCCTGTGTATTGGAAACTTTGGCTGTTACTTGAGGTGGTCAATTAAGAAAAACTATGTAAAGCAAATAAGACTGATTGGAAATTAATTACAGCTAAATTGGACACATGGTCACAGGTATCGAATTTATGCTAAAGTAGAATTTACCTAAAAATAATATGCAGTAAATTTCATACTGAATTCATGTCGTAAGATCCGAAGGATAATTATTCTGGAGAGTAATTAACACCAAAAGACGTTCAATGAAAAGAACGTTAACCCGAAGGAATTGATCCAACAGCATCCTCTATATTCTCTAAGTGTTCCAGCGTTAACAATTTCTTCACACTGCAAGATTTAAACACACACAAATTATTTCTGGACCGACTTCATCGTCAACATTGTTACGGCGATTTTTGTACCTGAAATTTCCATGCTAGAAGACATTTCTAAAGTACACGAATAAAAATTTACTGAGAAAACTACAAATATCGGACTACTTTGGGGATGGTAAATATCGTTAAAGGTCGGCAATGACATGTTGCTGACAAGGAGCTCTATGGCGGCGGTGACTGTGTTTGTGGAGTGTCAGACCGAGGCTCCAGCGTGCCTGTTAGTTGTGTATGCTTATTGTTTCTGAATTGTTTCTTCCACGACCGTCATTGAGATAATATTAGGACTTATAATATTTAAAATGAGAGGTAAGATTGTGATAATCATACAATTTAAGCCTGACAGTATATAGGCCCATGGGTTAACTGTATGGATTTATTGCTCAGAATAAGGATTGTTAAAAAAGTAATGGTGAATGTTTTAGTGACTTTACGTTTAATTTCTTATGGAGCACAATTAGTGTGCCCTCATTATTTTTAAAAGTAAGTAATTATGAATGAATTGTATACACAGAGGATAAGATGTCAAGCATCTGCCTCTACGAGTTACAATGGTTATAACACGGTTATGTCTATTGTTATAGTTATGTCCTTATATGGCTATGTGCATAGCTATATCATACGTCGCTTCAGTTATACGATGCAATAGTTATAGTGTAATGGTTATAGTTATAGTACAGCAATAATCATTGTAGGTGTAAAAATATAACTATGGCTATAACGTCTTTTTGATAATGGTTGGTTAAATTACAAAATGTAATAAAATGGCTACTGCTGCTAGTTTTAGGAAAAAGAGAAGCTCTTCTGTTGTGTTACAATGTGCCATTTTTTAACTTTTTAAAAAAAAAATTTATAACTATATTCCGCATGGAGTTCTCAAGTGTAACGAACACAATAAGTTAATTATCTGAGGAGTAAAGTATATGTAAATCAGTTTAATTGGTTCGTTCATTAGAAGTAATGCTAGTACTTTAAATTTACGGATCAGTTTTAATATTTGTCAGTATTTTCAAAACACATTTTCAAAGTCACAAGCGAAAGGTGAAGTCTCAATTCTTGAATTTCTCTAAGTATTTGAATGAAATAGATTAGTTCATTTTGCCTACTGACTTTTATCAACTATTTCTATTCCTCTACCGACTTATATCAATCATTTTAACTTGTCTACGACTTGTATCAATTATTTCAATTTGTCTACGACTTGTTTCAATTATTTTAATTGGTCTACGACTTGTATCGATTATTTCAATTTGTCTACCGACTTATATCAATTACTTCAATTTGTCTACCGATTTTAATCGAGCAGTTCATGAATTATTAACTACAATTTCAGAAGTAAATACAAAAAAAAAAATGCATTTTCTGCGTCATAAATTTAGGAAGAAATGTTTAGGAGAAGTTATCTGGTAAATTCACAAAAACTTTAACTTATCAGTAATTCATCTTAAACCTCAAGCTCACATCAATAATGAGAAATTTTTCAGTAAGTCAAAATTCGAAGATGAAAATTAAAAGTGATTTCATCTTGCCGAGACAAGAATTTTTTTCGAACGAGCTGTTCTCGCATTCTTGTAGCTTACCATTAAAAAAAATTAATATTTATATAATATGTATATATATATATATATATATATATATATATATATATATATATATATATATATATATATATATATATATATATATATATATATATATAACTCTGGGTGTATATCGCTGGTCTCGCACTAAATTATTTTCCAAACATTAAATTGCATAGTTTTTCTATTGTTATAATCCATGATTTATCAAACTATCTTATCCCATGTAAAGAAGAAAAGCACAGCTGCGCATTCTAACAAATCAAAAGTTTTACGTCTTCTTTTCGAGAACTTGTCCATGCCTCGTTGTCTGAAAGCTGTCAATGCTCTACAGATATATTTTCTTGAATGTCTAGAAAAAACAGACACTCCTACATAATGTACATGTAGGCTGGTACCTACTGGAGAGTATACATAGGCCGGTACCTACTGCAGAGTTTAAATAGGTTGGTATCTACTGCAAAGTTTACATAGACCAGAACCTATTACTGAGATTAAATAGACCAGTACTTACTGCAGAGTTTAACTAGGCCTGTACCTACTGCAGAGTTTACATAGGTTGGAACCTACTGCAAAGTTTACATAGACCAGAACCTATTGCAGAGCTGAGATAGACCAAAACTTACTGCAGAGTTTACATAGACTAGAACCTACTGCAGAGTTTGGATAGACTAGTACCTACTGCAGAGTTTAAATAGACCAGTACCTACTGCAAAGTGGGAACAATCGGTACTAAGTACCGGGCTGCCGCTGGTGCCGACACTACTCCCTTAGTCCGCTGTTTACCCTCGACCAACAGGCTTTCAATAAATCGATGCCGGCGATCTGCTCGACAGACACCAAGGTTGTGAGATCCCGTCTACTGTCAACAGCATTCCGGACGACGCAACCCATTCACAGCGTCTTCCTGCGCTCCCGGCAATTGACGGAATATAGGGAGTGACTAATATGAACTCAGGCAACTGACGGAATATAGGAAGTGACTACAACAACTCAGGCAACTGACGGAATATAGGGAGTGACTGCAACAACTCAGACAGCTGACGCAATATAGGAAGTGACTAATATGAACTCAGGCAACTGACGGAATATAGGAAGTGACTACAACAACTCAGACAACTGACGGAATATAGGGAGTGACTTCAACAACTCAGGCAACTGACGGAATATAGTGAGTGACTTCAACAACTCAGACAGCTGACGGAATATAGGGAGTGACTTCAACAACTCAGGCAACTGACGGAATATAGGGGGTGACAAACACAATTCAGGTAAAATATGTGTATATGAACCTTATACTTGTTCTTTAATTGCAATTACATTTATTCATTTAGTATCTGCAGAAGAACAAGACTTTAGTATCGCATTACTTGCAAACGAAATCAAATAGAAAAAAGTGATCTTTCCAATGATCATTTTCATTGTTCTTAATAAATTAATTTATATTAATGATAATGATACCTTTAGACAGTTGCTGATGCCTTTTTTTATTAGTTGAGCATAACACTATTAATTCCTGATGAGTTCTTCATCAGACAAATTCCATTTACTTTATTTGTATAATTTATTTAGTTCAGTGTGTAGAGAATACCTTAAGGTCAAGTCAACTAACGTCACGTTACATGTCAACTAACGTCACATTACATGTCAACTAACATCACGTTAAATGTCAACTAACGTCACGTTACATGTCAACTAACGTCACGTTACATGTCAACTAACGTCACGTTACATGTCAACTAACGTCACGTTATATATTAACAAACGTCTCGTTACATGTCAACTAACGTCACGTTACATGTCAACTAACGTCACGTTATATATTAACAAACGTCACGTTACATGTCAACTAACGTCACGTTATATATTAACAAACGTCTCGTTACATGTCAACTAACGTCACGTTACATGCCAACTAACGTCACGTTACATATTAACAAACGTCACGTTACATGTCAACTAATGTCACGTGAACATCTATTATTAACTATTAACGAACGTCACGTTACACTCGTTCATATATTTTTTAAATGCGTGCAACACATCATCTCTCTGATTTCGAACCACTACAAGATCTTAAAATTCTATCCAATTAAAGTAACATTATATATTTTTATTTAAACTTCGCCGATTGTTGGAATGGATAAACAGTCTCAGTTTGCGATGCTCAGTTTTTAGTACATTAAATTCGGAGAAATTATTTTTTGCTCTAGGTATTGAGTTATGCGAGTTATTTGCGAAAGGAATGACTTCTTCCGTAGAAGCATTCACATTTTATTGAAAATTGCAATAGTTCTGTTGCAGACATCCACATCTTAGCAGAGAGCGACTCATAATGACATTCAAGCCCAAATATTGCCTCAGATATCAAAGAAATACTACAAAATCTTTTAAAATTAATGAAGTAACACATTTTTTTTAGCTTTGCACTAAGACTCAAGGTACTGAGCTTCGTCGTTGCACACTGGCATATGAATAGATGAAAACTCAATTTCTACAAATTCTTTGAAAAAACCTTAACTAACTTTGAAATTTCAATCCAGAGGATGGAAACACTTTCATTAATATGGGGCCAATCGAAAGACGGTCAATGTATATTAATAAATCCTCATGGTAAATATTTAGTCCAGGATCTAAGAGAATTTCCAGACACAGTGGCAACAAACACAGCGCACAAACAACTTTTTCAAATGTGTTCGCGTAATTTTCAACCCTTCCTCTGGACTGCCGTCCTAATGTGCTTACACGTTCAACTACTTGCCAACTTCTGGACCTGAAAATGAGCCACGATGTTATTCCTACGAGTAAACGGGCAAAACGATTATTAAACGTGGCGAACAAATGATCTCCTGGGAGCAGCGCCGGGAAAACACACCAATTATCGCCCAATGAACTTTCTTTGAAATGGAATTGGTTAAAGACCTTCAAATGGAACGTGAAATTTGGTCTTGCCGGAGTAGGGGAGAGCGAGAGCTACGGAGGGAACACGGAGACGTCTAGAACATGGAGTGTGGTGACTCTTGTAGGGTGTGTGATGATTGCTAAAGAGGGAATAGTGATTGTTACAGGGTGTATGGTGATTGCTAAAGAGGGAATAATGATTGTTACAGAGTGTATAGTGATTGCTAAAGAGGGAATAATGATTGTTACAGGGTGTATGGTGATTGTTAGAGGGAATAGTGATTGTTATAGGGTGTGTTGTGATTGCTAGAGAGGGGATAGTGATTGTTACAGGGTGTGTGATGATTGCTAAAGAGGGAATAATGATTGTTACAGGGTGTGTGATGATTGCTAAAGAGGGAATAATGATTGTTACAGGGTGTATGGTGATTCTTAAAGTGGGAATAATGATTGTTACAGGGTGTATGGTGATTGTTAAAGAGGGGATAGTGATTGTTACAGGATGTATGGTGATTGTTGAAGAGGGAATAGTGATTGTTACAGGGTGTATGGTGATTGTTAAAGAGGGGATAGTGATTGTTACAGGCTGTATGGTGATTGTTAAAGAGGGAATAGTGATTGTTACAGGGTGTATGATGATTGCTAAAGAGGGAATGGTGATTGTTACAGGGTGTATGGTGATTGTTAAAGAGGGGATAGTGATTGTTACAGGGTGTATGGTGATTGTTAAAGAGGGGATGGTGACCGTTGAAGGGAGTGTGGTGATTGTTAGAGAGGGGATGGTGATTGTTACAGGGTGTATTGTGATTGTTAGAGAGGGGATAGTGATTGTTGAAGGGAGTGTGGTGATTGTTAGAGAGGGGATGGTGATTGTTGTAGGGTGTGTGGTGATTCCTAGAGGGTGTGTGGTGATTGTTAAAGAGAGGATGGTGAATTTCTCGACGTGTAAACTTCAATATTGAGTACCTCATAGACCTTGAGGTTATCAGAGTATAGACCTTAGTGTTCAGAATCACACAGATGCTGTGGTCTCTCAAGTTCTCAGTGGTAGTAGTTATAAGTATGACAAGAGTTTCGTCCCACTGAAAATAGGTAGCATCAGAATCGTGAATCAACACACTATATTACATGAAGCTTATGTGTTCTATCCTATGCAGCAAACACTAGTAAATAACGTATATTATTCTATAATTATCTGCACCTTCGTCAGATAAAACCAACTATCATATTTTGTTTTAGGAAAACGCTGGTTATGTACCGACATTGTTACGGGTATCCCAAGTAACACAAGTCTCAACTGAAACAGTTTCACAGAGTCGTATTTTGTGGTCGACCAAATCGAGCAAGTGCGGGTGGGTGTGCGATGGTTGTGTGGAGAGTTGCGCTTTTGATCGAAGAGGAAACTGCTCAGGACAAGAAGGAAGTGAGGACTCGAAAAGCTTTCGAGTGCCCTCTGCCTCTCATCGTCGTGTGTGATACGTGAGCTGCTGTACAGCTGTTACCCACCAACTTCAGCTCTCATTGAGTTAACATATAGAAAAGTTCATGAGTAGTTTCTGTTGCTGTGAAAACTTCGGATATATCTCGTGCACTGAACGTGACCTGTTACTGAGCTGTGAAGTAGATCATTTTAAAATTGGTCATTAGTTATGTGGTTCAGTTATGACACAGACCCATCTGTAGGAAAATGAAGTATAAAATCTTTTGTATGTGATTTAAGTGCGTACATATTTTCAGTACTGCAAGGGTGGTCTTACATCATATATTTAGAGACAAGTTCATTTTAACAGAACGTTGACAAGTGTCAAATAGAGTGTGCTGTGTGTTTAATTTTTTTGCATTGAAGGACATATATTTCTAGAGAAATATTAATACTAAGAATTATTAACTCTAATTGTGGCAAATTTACATGAGTCAAAGGCCAAACCACAATGACCTGAATCCCCTCAAACAGGTTTACAATAACCGCAAGTACAACAACCAGGAGCACAAAAACCAGGAGCACAACAACCAGGAGCACAACAACCAGGAGCACAACAACCAGGAGCACAACAACCACGAGCACAACAACCAGGAGCACAACAACCAGGAGCACAACAACCAGGAGCACAATAACTAGGAACACAACGACCAGGAACACAATAATCTGGAACACAACAACCAGAAACACAACAACCAGGAGCACAACAAACAGGAACACAACAACCAGGCACACAACAACCAGGAGCATAACAACCAGGAACACAACAATCAGGAACACAACCAGGAACACCAGTGAATTCTCAAACGTTAGCACATGTCAACGCTTGTCCAAAGTTTGGGTTCATTTATGAAGTTCGGCAGATTGCTTGGTACTTCGAGCTCAAACCGAAAGTCGTTATTGCTATTTCAGCCTTAATTCATCCTCTGTATGCAATAAGTATTCTTTTATTTTCCCTCACAACTGTACATGTCCATAGTACATCTGTTACACATGTTGACTTGGCAACTTCAAATTACAATAAAATAAGCATTTCTGCACATAATTCTCCAGCCCCAACCAGAAGTTACCATGTCCCTGACCAGGTGCAATTTTCCACTCCTCCATTGCTAGTTGTTAGCCCTGGAAGCGCTGCCATTCAGTGCTTTGATGCGCGCAACTCTGTGCGTCGTTGTCTGTTTAGGTCGTCGCTTTCAAACTTTCAATGCATAGATCAACAAAAAGCATGACCTGCATCACGATCGCTCAGCAGCCCACTCCAGCCACACCTAGGTTACCCTTATATACACCGTATGCAATATATGATACGAACTGATTTTGCACGTATAATCACTACGTTATTTATCAAACATACCTGTACAACAACTAGTATCATTAGTTAGACGTACTCAAACTGAACGTCCCAACTTTTTTTACTTGAAAACTATACAATAAATAGGAACAGATTGCGGATACATGTCTTTATAAAATCATTTTTGTGAATTTCAAAATTATGTACAATATATTTACTTCATGGTGAGGATTAAATTCATAACTTCCCGTTCGCACATTTGTTATTCAGATTAGCCTGTAAGGTATTTATCGACAAAAAGACGCTCAGTAATATTTTGCAAAACGATTACTTTGCCAGGGCTATTATCCACCACCTGATCCACCTCCTGCCAGGGCTATTATCCATGTTTCGGGAGCACGGATCCCTAAAATGCCATTATGTCTCCCTAAAACGCTAAGCATGACACAGGCTACAGACTCTATTAACCTGTGCCAGCAAAATAAGTTTGCTAGCGATCACGATGCTATAAGCCCCGTAAGTGAGATCCTGCCTAGCCTGATGAGGGCTGGATGAGCGGCATTTAATTACCCTAGAGCGGGCTTTGATTATCTTGGATGGGGACAATCACTTAAAATGTGTCTCGTAATAGCATGTATATTTTGAGATAAAAACTATGTAATTAATGTAAAAATTTCAAGCAAAATATGATCTTATATAAAGCTAGAATAGAATAGAATAAGGCAATAGAAATGAGACGTTTGGTCCATTCTTGGGCTGCTACCCAAGTCCCATGCCGTCTAAAGTAAATGCATCAATCACTCACGTACACGATAAGAGTCAGTGGTATATCGGTCAGTGGTTAGGTTGACGACTCAATGAATTTCAGGTATATATGAAAAACATGAAATTCTTCGAATGACTCAATTTTAAGAAATGGATCCAATTTTGGTGTACATCTGAGGTTCATGCGATGTCATTGAATAGGAATAGATGAAATAATTTAATAATTTTACTTCAAATAATAATTTTTACCGACCAAACGAGAACGAAGAATTGACTTCAAGGGTCACTTTTACTGTGGTTGTCATTGTGATCGATATCAATCATCATCATTATTGTTGTTATCATCGACATCATCATGATCATTATCATCAGAGAATATTAGTTTAAAGATGTACACTCAAGACTCCTTGAGTCCGACGTCGAAAAAGCCTGTGATAATAGTGAACAAAGCACAGATAAGCATGCAATCTGAGACATAAAAAATGAATCTGATTGTACCTGAAACATTTCACTACTTCGGGTGCAGTAACTCGAGACTCCTTCACGGCCCATGAATACTGTCTTCTGAATAACAAACTGTCACTGGGTGTCAGATCCCAGCCAATAAACATCAATTCTGAATAGATGAACATCAGCTGCTTCATAAGATATGTGTGGGTCATCACTCACCCTAACTGCTTCAGGGCGAGCACGGTAATCTATACCTGCACACTATTTGGTCCTGCGTGACTTGATCGTCTGTAAATCATAGTACGCCAGCTGAGAAAATTGCCTAACATGAAGTCATCGAAGACCGCCCAACAAAAGGTCACTGTTTTTTTTTCGTTTGCTAGCTTTCTCATTTCCTTTGTTTAGTAGATTCGACCTCGTATTAAAGTGTCAGTACCCTCATGAAATAAAACTCTCAGTTTCATGCTTCAATAATGCACTATAATTTAACGTACCTATCAGAGTGAAAACTGATACAAACTCATCAGCCAAAACTTGGATTTCTTGACAGAGATGCAGCGTACCAAATTAGATTTATAAAACGCGAACGATTCCGAGGATTTATTTTCTGTTCGAGATGGCAAAATTTATTGACGGCTGACCAACCTTGATCGTGCTTACTGATCATAATTCATTAAAGGGAATTTACAGCTCATATCAGATCACATGATGAGATCAATAAGCAGTTTTTACGTACACCTAATCTGATAAGTAAGTAAGAGCAGCTACTCGGTTCATTTTATCGTCCATCAGTAGGAAATATATTAACTAGTTTTTTTCTAGGACAGCGAACACTTATCATTTAAGATTAGGTTTGATACGAATTTCTATAAATCCTTCTTCAAGCACAGCAGTTAATTTTTAAATAGAAGGTAGCTTATGCGTTTCAAATCAAATTTTTCTTGTATAAGTATGAAATAAGCGTTTTCGGCTGAAAGAACGGCTTCAATCCAGTTCAGACAACATGGAAAGGAAAATTATTGAATGTCATTCAAAAATATTTGCTATATAACAGTCACAGTATTTTCAAACAATAAGTGATGCCGCCCGATGTTGACAGCTGTTGGTTATCATCTTTTTTTTGGTCGTAATCAACACAAAAATTTAATTATCGTGCAGGATTATCAGTCATTTTGAGTTTTTATTTGACTGTTATGGAAGATAGCAGCCAGATAGACTCAGTCGCACTCCATTCAGCATTTTCAGGAGTAAAGCATTGCCTCTGTACAATATTTCAGAGTTGCGCATAATACATTACATGCGGTATAGAGCAGCGGTTCCATCGATATAACAAGCACTAGCAGATATTTATACATAGAGCTGCATCATTTGTTCAGTACCTGAGACTCGGAACACGCACACATTGTGCCGTGCTGGGCGACCTGCCTAGCTCCTCGTACGTATGATTTTCTCACCTCGTTGCAGGCGCTAATGCCAGGTATTGGCGTCAGATAGATGGGCGACCACCGCTACAATGTACGAGCAGGCAACTCTGATTTAGCAACCGCATAATGCTCACCGTTGAGCACAAAGAGTGCACTTTAACAGTGATAGATGGCGCTACAATTGAAATGCGATTGTGTCTTCCGTGGTGTTGATGCAGTAACCATAGACTGGCGCGTCTTTAATGGGAACAATATCCGTCCAGATGACAATAGAGGCGATGGGAAACACCGTGTGGCCCTCCATGTAGGCCCTGCGAGGCCACTCTCTACAGACAGCTGCTGGAGGACGCACCTCTCCACCAAATTGCCGGCTATTCTCCTCACGAAGATGCTCTTTAAAATCTTGTGTCGGACGTTGGCAGTGGCATTTATCTGCGACACGCTACCGCCGTATCGAGTAACGCTCTCCTCTACCAGGTCATAAATTTGTTCTTTTCTTTGATATACGTACCTCTTCGGAGAACATAAACCGTTTCAAATGGATCACTACGGAAACCGTCGTACCTTTGAGGATTTAAGGTAAAGTCCTTCTCGATTTACACTTGCCCAGAGGAAGCGTTTTACAGGCAATAAAGGCAGTTTCACTCGTGTTTTTTTTCGAATGAGTCATTACAAGCACTTGAAGTGTCGAAAATCTCAACTACATATGTATGATTTCCTTGAGATTTACTTAAAGTATATATTTGCTCTGAGAGATATTCAAATCTCAAACTCGAATTGTATCAGACAATAAAATTTATTCAACATATTCACAAAAAATTAAATCACTCCAGCCGTAGCTTTTCCGAAAGATATTTACACGGTACGACTGAAAGTATGTAAAAAGTCCGTCCAAGAAAATAAAATCCTATCTCCTGTTTCTGCACAGATCGCTTAATTTTCCACATTATATGGCTGGGAATCAGCAATGAAGCTCGTGCTTGCTGTGCCCGAGGCCAAAATCTGCGACGTTTCAAAACTCAGTGAAGAGAATCAAAGCGGCGCTGGATATGAGAAGAGGCTCATCATAGTCCGCAAGCTCGACTGCTCACCTAAATTGCCTTTCTTTCCTAAGACAGAGCGTTTAAGGAAACCCACTCGAAAGCTTTGCCCTCAGGGACGAGCGTTGGAGCCACATTGCCCTCAGATGAGCTTTTTGATTCGCACAAATTGTCAAATAAAACTCGAGTACTACATTAATGGATTGTGTGCGTCGCCGCCGCTGCTCTCCAAGCTCTGCCTGGTTTTCATTCTTGTGAATTTAAATATTGATGTGATAGAACTCGCTTTAAGCTTTGTTCTGCTGTAGTTTTATAGTTGTATAAATGAAAGACTAGCTTTCTTATTAGATGAGCTATAGTTTTCACTGAAATAATGAATAGAAATTCTTAAAGATTTTCATATTTTCGTCAGCACTTTTATGAATTGGCTTACTAATAAGGTGCTTTCAAAAGTAGGTTCATGTGTTTGTTCTGTGCTAAATTAGAACATGTTTAATACATCGGTATTTTTGAAGCGATGTGTGTATAAGCTATGTACGCATACAAAAATTATATTTTCCTGTTGAAAATGACTCATCATTCGAGGTATAGCCTCAGGATACAGCAGATGCCGAGTCCATAATTGTGTGGCAGCCTGTGATTTTTTCAGTTGAGTTCTTAATCTAGTAGCTTCTGCTACTATTCAAAAGTTACGGATATTTATTCAACTTCTTGGGTGTTATTTCTGGAGAAAAAATTAATTTGTTCAAGTAAAGATGTCTGAAATGATACAGTAATAATCAAAGTAAACGATCATTTTCCGACCCATTCATATGGTTCATCATTTAGTGTAATATTAATTCACTTTTATTATGAATATCGTGCCTAAAAGTCAATCTTAATTTCCACGCTCACTTGTGGAGGCAGGAGCTAATCCTAGAAGCAGCGTGACTTAGCATTTTTTGAAAATCCCAATTTGTAAAGTGACTGCTCAATTCAGTCCGCGAATTTTTTGAAACATCTAACTGGAGTCTAATTAATTGACAAAACTCTACCAAAAACATAATATTTTTAAATTCAATTAAAATTAAAGGAATGCCAATCGCAGATCTACAACTCCGGCGCAGCGACGAAATCCGTCTACCCTCCTCGACCTGAAAATTTGTTGCAATTGAAAGCACTTTTGGTATCCAATTAGAAAATATACTTTTAGAGCTGGAGCGTCTGCATGTACCCTTCCTCGCAGGTTGGGATGGAGCAGCACGTGTTTGTTCGTCTCACTCCATTGATCCACGAGATATTTCTACTACGCCAGCAGGAGGGTTTCGCCGTGGGGCTGCCGGACATATAAAAGACCTGTGCAAAATCTGTTGGATATTTTGTTAACGTTCTGCTTCACAAAAGCTCTATTCGGGGGCCTTTTGAGACATGGAGCCAATTATACGCCACTTCAAGAGCTCCTCATAAAGATGATCGAATGTTTTCGGGTGCGCACATATGTGCCTTGAGAGATAGCTATGCCGGAGCCATGTTTACAGCTACCGATACTGTTGCGGTATCGTTGGGAAAAGAGTTCAAAATGTGGCAAAACTTAAATTTGTTTTTCCATGAAATGAACTTTACTCTACGGCAGATAGTTGCCACTTTTGAGCTCTCTCGATAATTTGACAGTATTGTGAGTACCATTAATGACGGTATATTAGCTGCTCAATGATCTATAAATATGTCACATTCTAACAAACAGAAACATTTTGTTGAATTTTCGGAATGTTAAATATGTTAACGTTGAATGAGTGTTAGCTATGGCAGCTGGAATCGGTAGTATTTGAAAAGTTATGTTTATATGCGGCAATTCATTTACCGTGCAATAATTTTCCAGATTATCGTCAAAATTTGAAGTTGCGATGACACGTACCCCGCGTGTGGCAGCACTCTGGACGAGTTAATTTCTGGAGAATAAATGAATCAATATGGCCTTTCATAGTCGTAGTATCCTTCTTAACGCGTTCTTCGCGTATTGGTACACCAATCTGTGTCAATAAGAATTAAGGTGGCTGGATCCAGTCACTGCTACTGGGTGATTATTCATCTGCAGCTGCAGCAGTCTGTCGAATGTAAAGTCTTATTTGCGTGTGTCTGGTCATATCATCAACATAAAGCATTATATCATCCTTTTAAGCTTTCACATAGTCCATATATCACGTCAACAGCACCCCTTATATCTCGTACAGTTCTTTTCATATCATCGACGTATCATATTATCATGATGACATATCATCTATCATCTTTATGTCATATTGCAGCGTCATATAAAATTGGGAAACCCAGACAAAGGAAGGCTATGAATTTTCCTCTTCCAGCCAGCATTTTCTCGCCTGATTACACATCCAAAATATAGAGAATCAGCCATGACCTTTTACATACGAATACACACATATCTACATATACATATAAGTGTGGTGTGTGTACAACCCTTATACATGCATTAACTGTTTTTCAGCAAAGCAAAATGTTTTTAACCTCCAGACGCTTTAGAAACTTGTACACAGGGTCTCAATTTCTTCAGGATTTTCACCAGAAGTTCAACATACGTAGGTTTGTATGCGGGGTGTGTTTCCTAGACGTTTGTTCTGATGTGACGCCCTGCTCGCCCGACCATTCATGCATACATGATGTGTGTACCCTGCATGTGCACAGCACATGTATGCAACGCATGTGTAGAGCACATGTGCACAGGAACCATGTTAGCAGCTCATATTTTGTGCGATAATTTGGAGCTCGGCGGACTTGCCGGATTTGACACCTTAATATCTTAACAAATACGAGAGCAATAAGACAAGCAATTAATTGCGCTGTAATTGATGGCGGACCTGCGAGCGAGGCCTCATGCAGGAAATGGCAATATTAACTGCCAACAAGCATATATATAGGAAGCCGCAGCTGCTGCAATATTGCTGATTTAAAGCTGGAGATTGTCGCTTTACTAGCGTGTACGGTTGCTGTGGTGATGATTGTTGCAGGGCTGGTGTACACGGTTGCCGTGGTGATGATTGTTGCAGGGCTGGTGTACACGGTTGCCGTGGTGATGATT
>VCRD01001001.1:5730-58774 GCA_006783055.1 Trinorchestia longiramus | reverse complement strand
ACGGTTGGTGTGGTGATGATTGTTGCAGGGCTGGTGTACACGGTTGGTGTGGTGATGATTGTTACAGGGCTGGTGTCCACGGTTGCTGTGTTGTGATGATTATTGCAGCGTTGGTGTACACGGTTGCTGTGGTGATGATTGTTGCAGGGCTGGCAGGGTAAATAAAAAATTACTCCCAGATCCCAACACAAATCGCTCAGTAAAGAGGTACAGCTGGGAAGGGAAAATTGAAATAAAAACTGAAAAAGTTCAAAGGAGCAAAAAAGAAAACGAATTTCGCCTCGGGGGAAGCGTATGCACCAAACATGGAAACACAAAATCACTCAAGATGAAGCACAGGGTGTGGCAACACAACATCCTTTTTTCAAGAGGAGTTACATTTCAAAAAAGGAAATTATGCTGCCGTAACCAGTACAACAAGCTATTTTCAACTATGTCTAGGACTCGTAATTTAAAGTGTATAAGCATGTATTTTAATTTATATGTATTGTACATATGATCACATGTTCAATCAATCGTTCGTTTTCCTTACGTCCCTCACTTTACTGGGATTGTCTTTTACTCTTACGCTTGACTTTCTGTATTTTCCTTGAAAACCAGTCGTTTTTTTGAAAATGGACGAGTGCTAATTTCCACGGCTTGGTGAATTGTGTTCAAGTTCGTTGTTGATGCCTAATATGTTGTTCAGAAGAAATGAACCCATATGTTAGATCACAACAATAAAAAATTATTTATGAATTATCAATATCAATCGCTATTTTTTGGCTTCATTTATGTACAAAGTAAGTAATTTTTCGGTTAAGAAAGGTCAGATGATCAACGTATTTACCTCAGAGGGACATCCAGCTTATTTAAAAAAACTCTAAGAAAATAAAAGAACTGCATACGCCATCTATATTTGGTTTGAGAAACATGATTAGAACTTCATCTTAATTTATTTCACTTGAAAACTTTAATTTTTTGCTGCTAAGTCAATCCGGCAATTTAGCCTTAACATTTCTATACAATCCTCGACGTACTAATTTTCTGTCTTTTTTCGAATGAGGGAAATTTTATAGATTCCGCTACGTGCATTCTGCTATAGATATAAAAACTCCTCTTATAAATACAGTAATTCTATAAATTTGAGACATTTAATCTTTCTTAGGAAACCCATAGCGTATGTGAAAAATATTTTTTTCAAAATTGTTTACTAATTTGTAAACTTAAACTCAATGTTAAAAAATATGACTTACGTATATCAGGTAAATTCCTACGAGTAACAACTATCAGGCATAGCACCTGACCGATCTACCTGATCGGTCTACTTGACCAATCTAAATTCATTCAATCTTTACAATTCATCAGCTCAACATTAAAAAAACTCGCACTTCAAGAAATACCTGAAAATTAATGTCAGTCACACCGAACTATACCTGATAACACCTGAAATATCAGTGCAAATGTTTAATTTTTACATGTTTTTGTTTGTTCACTCATCGTTCAACATGCCCCAGTTCATGAATTTTAAGAAATTTTACCAGGTACTTTACAGCTTTTCTATTTTTGTTCTTATACTTTGCACTTATGCCTCCAAAAATTAATGCCTGTCCTATAAAGACAGTGGCATCTTTGTGACGTGTAGGCACAGAACACAGTCCTGTACCACACACCATGACTGTTCAACCCTGTCATCTTATAATAAAAACTTGAAAATATTTAGAGTATAAATCAATTTCTTCCTATTTTTCCTATCCTTTTTTTGCTGTTGCCCTCAGTAAAAAAACATGCATACGTACGTGAAGCTACCTGTTCAGATCGAGTGATGAGTGAACTTCTGGTGTGAACATGTACTGGTTTCATCAAAATTTACATAAAAGAGATAACTACATACAACAAGTAGGTCAGAATTCCCAGTAAACAGAACCCATCATGTGAGCAAGTTTAAGTACGATCAGAAACACATCAAACAAACCAGAAACACAGCAAGGAAACCAGAAACACATCAAGTAAACCAGAAACACAGCAAGGAAACCAGAAACACATCAAGTAAACCAGAAACATAGCAAGGAAACCAGAAACACATCAAGTAAACCAGAAACACAGCAAGGAAACCAGAAACACATCAAGTAAACCAGAAACAAAGCAAGGAAACCAGAAACACATCAAGTAAACCAGAAACACATCAAGCAAACCAGAAACACATCAAGTAAACCTGAAAATCATTCGCAGATCGAGGACCCTGGCCAAGCTTGGCTCGCCGGTAAAACCAACGACCTAGCGAGCGTTTGCACCGTACGAGACGCAATCGGGCGAGAGCGACTCTGGACCGGAGTGAATGAAGTCATTTGAGCTTCCTCCGATTACTCTGCCAATAACTGGCACTTATTGTCACTGCAGCTCGACGACCGTCCCGTAGGACCTGCCACTGTCATTACGCCGACTGATGATCGGCGCCCAAGGGACGTGATGTAGGCAACACATTGGGATCCACGTTCATGCATGGCCGCCATCTTGCAGCGATGCTTTGCTCGAAGGTACCATGAGCGATGAATGGAACCGAAGCAACGTTGCGTGAAACCCGATATTTATTAATTTTTGTTCTCCCATAATGTGACAGATTACTGCGACGGTCAAGGTGAATATTGTTGCACCTTTTAAATTATCTTGCTACGTGGGCATTGATAAATAATGATGCGTTCTGTATTAAGTAAGATCGTAGCGAGCACAATAAAATCGATTTTTATACAGACGGAAGTAACACACAGTACATCCATCTTTTTTTAAGCAGGAGCAATAAAATTAATGTTGGATTGTATGACAACCTATGTACTTAAAGAGTCCAGGACTACATTGTACAAATATATCTGTTTGAAAATAGTGCTCACACAATACTGGCAGTAGAAAATGTATTAAAGTTGCGGAGATATTTATACAGAGACGAGTATAGGACCACATTATCTGAACTGTATCAGCTTTAGACAAGTCATTCTTATAAATAAATAAACAAGAACTTATGATTATATATAGCTGCTTGGCATAATGGGTTTGGCATTCTGAATAATAAACAAATGATTCCGAATTTTCATTCAGATTCCGAATAATAAACAAATGAATACGATAACTAACTACATCAGATGATCGTACGCGGGAAAAAATAATGCGAGATGCAAAACATAAGCAAAAAAATAACGTAAAGGGATGTTTTCTGAAGAAATGAGTGTATTACGCAACAAGACACGGACGGCCAATAATCTCAGTTAAAAACTAATGTCAAAATTTTCTTCACTTCTACGTAAATAAGCAGAGAGCTAGATCCATAGTACTGGCTTTCAGTCAGGGCGGAATCATATTATGACAAAATATTAAAAAATAACTACTTTTAGTTCAAGAACTGTTGAGCTAAACGGATTTTATATCCATTTTTTGGGAAATTATTATTTTTTTATCAAACCTATTAGTTTCAGATGATCGTTATTATTTCGTTACTTATATCGTTATCATAGTGGTCTTTATACCGTTATTACCATTATATTTATTATCATAAATTACTATTCCCTCTGGTCGAAGACTTTTGAAACAATCGTGACCCTGTACTAAATACTTTTAAGACTCTTGATTTTCTCTGTGCTGTTAAAATTAGCGTCAAATGTGCTATAACTAGTGCGTGTACTGCTTTATATGTGCATCCTGTTTAATAAAAAATAATATGATAGTTTCTACTAAAGATATTGATAGATTTTTTCAGATCATTTTCTGTAACAACAGGAAAACGAAAAACAAAGCAGAAAACAGTGTACAAGGGAATCAAAGGCGTAAAAAGCACGAATTAACCAACAAAGAACGCAGCCTTGTTAGAAAGATCCAACGATAGTCTTCAAAAACTCAGAAAAGTTCAATAAAAATGCATATTTTTATGCAATGCATGACGATGAAAATATACTGGCTGAGTTGAATTTTTTGACTTTTTTCGCTCTGCACCAACTCTTTGTAACCAACGTCAAAAGTTGTGTCCACCAAATGGATGCACCAAACGGAATAATCCTTAATATAATAATTTTTTATATTACTTCATCACGATAACAGATAAAACGTCTAAGAAACATACAGCCTTCAAGACCTGATGGATGCACTATAGCTGTGGCAAAATTCTGGTGCATAAATGAAATTAGTTATGAATATTTTTTTAAATTTGTCTTGTACAATCTAAGACTCCAAAGTTCAACATACTTTTTCAATAGTTGGAATTTTGAGAAAACTGTTTAATATTGTTGGGAATTTATAACATCCTTCTTTTGTTTGGCGGATGATCAAGATGATTAGAACCAGCGCTTTTTAGCAATGAGCTTAGAACTACTGTAAATTTATTGATTGATATTGTTAATTTAAATCGATAAATCCTTTTTGCCTTTTGCAACACATTCTAAAGAACGAAGGTAATTCCAAAAGGTACAAATGTTAAGCAGGATTACTCTAAAAATATCGTAATATTGCAAGAAACATGGGATTATTCAATACAGTTAATAAAAATTCAATAGAATATACGGTAAATTAACGATAACGATAGACGATAATAGAATATATTAGACGACAAAAAATTGATAAAGTAAAGACAAATATACAAATAATATACTTGCAGCTTCATAAGCGAATCAACTATTGAAGTGGTACTTAATTGAATGATTATAATCGGCTTAATTGATTTTGAGAAGTTGCAGGATTTACTTTAAGGAGTTTGTTTAAAAAAAATTGTCTATAGGTCCGCAAAATATTTTTAATATCATTGAAATATTTTCATTACATCCGTTTTGTAGTTGACATTTGTCTATACATTGACGTAAAGAAAGTCGTTGTTTCTGAAAAATTTAAAATTACACATGTAGTGGAAATTACTTAATTGAGTTAAGAGAGTGCTCGTTATTTAATAATTAATAACGAGTTTAATTTGATCTCGTTAATTACTACATGGAAGCCTAAGAACGCTATGACGGTATGTTAAATTTCATCGTTCATGTTAACATGATTGATATCCACCATCTGACTTCTCGATTAATTGCATTGTAATTCCTAATTAAAGCTTTATCGATGTACGGAGTTGAATGAAGTTTATCCGTTAATCGTGTTCATAAATGCATAGGATTACCTTGTACGAATTTTAAAAATGATCAACGTACAATTTTTCTAGATTGTCTCTTAACAAAGAACAATTTTTCCAACTCACCTACAAGATAATGTGAAAAACCTTGTAAGTGTATTTTTTGAAGCGTTGTTCTAAATATTTTGGACACACGTTCTTTGCTGGTACTAACATGCATGTCAAAAGTTAAAATTAGAATCACTATTCTAATATAGGTATTACATCACTGTTTGCTATCTAACTCTTTCATATGGTCTGTGTTATCCAATTTTAACTTCCTCTTCAATGAGGAAATTATAGTTCATTTTTTAGCCACTTGCCGTAAGGAAGAATTACAGAAATAAAATTATACATAGGTGGTGGTTTTCATAATTATGATCGTAAGTATCAGCTACATTCACTGCGGAAATGCATTATAAAAAGTAGTGCACTTCAGGAGTGTGATGAAAGCGGTGTGACGGTTACGAATTATTTGAAATAAGAATTATGAGTGATCTTTCTTTTCCTTATTTGTTAAGCGCATAATTTAATTGTTAAGAACACTGGATGTTGTAAGCAATGATTGTAAACAAGACGTGGAGATAAGAATAAATACAAAAAGAACTTATGTGCACCGTCGCTCTGTTTCATTTCCGTTCTTTCCTTCTTTACGATAGTGTGAAAAATAGCATCGATATAAAATTAATAATTATACTTGGCATTAATTGTATAAAATAAGGCCGTTTACGTCAAGAAATGACGAAAATTTTCGAATTGGCTAAAACTTTTCTATGATTACAACAATTACTTATTACTTAAAGCAACGAATTGTAGCAACAACCATACATATATGATGATGTGGTGTAGTGTAGTGTATAGTGTAAAGTGTTTGGAATTTATTAATTGGCAAAAGATTATTCATGTGCTTTATTAACAACATTAAAAATTACTTACTGTAAACGTGATATTGTTTGGTATTTATATATGTAAAATATATTTAATTTAATTATATATGACGTTTTATTCCCACAAATTGTTTGAATTTCTGTTCACTATTTTATGCATCAAACCATTGATTTCAAACAGTTTTTACACGTATGAATTTAAGGTTAAAAATTGAGAAACAAATTAAGATAATATGATAAAATCATCTAAAATAGTCCGAGAAAACTTAATTTGAAGTTAGAGAAAAAATTTGAAATCTACTTTCATTGCTGTTTAAAAAATGTTTGTTTGGTGGAATGCTTTAGTTTTCCTTAACTTATGGAATGAAACGGTACACTGTAAAGCTAAAATTAGAGCTATAGCATATAGATAGCAAATATTGACTTGAAGATATATCACTACAATATGTTCGATAAATATTAAGGATTTTTTATATAAAAATAAATGCCATGTGATAATTCACCTCCTGCCGTCACGTTTAATTATTATTTTTAGTTGAATGAAAATTCTGATTTTTGCTTGAATTCTAAAGACTCAATGAAACAACAAACTCGTTTCACTGACGTTTATTTGCATGAAACAGTCCAGATGGTTTACAGACATTAATATTCCTGGTATACAATATATGCCACTACACTTTATTAATATGAATATTTTGTATGTGCCTTTTAGATCAGTCCTACGACTATGCAGGAATTGTATACTGCATTCAAATTTTCTGTATTTAAATGCTGCAGTCTCATTTTGCTGTGAAATTATTGAAAAGAAACCTCAATTATTGTACAGTCGTGGAAAATGTAGCATAGATTACATTTCTCGTAGTACACTAAATTTATGTCTAAAATTATATGCAAGGCGCTAAATTCCGGCAGTCCATGAAGCGACTATTTTAATTTTAATAAATGTTCACATAATTATAATTACTCTATGCGAATAAAGTTTCCCGTTATGTGACTCCACAAATTATGTGTCGACAAACGAAGTACCAAATAGATTTCAGAATCCAGAAAGAAATTCGAATGTGCATGAAGGCCTGCATGCAGCCATATATGTTAGATGCAACCATCATACATACAAACTCTTACTTTAATTTTCCCAATTAACAACATGATAAAGGTTAAAAAGAATAGGTTTTTGTTTTATTATATAACCTTATGATTCAAATCTTCAATTAAATAATCTTATTCCGAAATGAATATGAAATCTCATCAGTAATCGAGCAAAAGAAACATTATTCCCACAACTTATTAATTCTCTCTAAAAATTTTCCACTCAAAGTATTGTACTAAAATTCTATTTTGCTTCCTACCAGTTCTTCATTACGCTCTAAAACCAGTCTCTGAGTCTATTGTGTTTTAAATATTTATAGATATTCTTATTGTTTAACTTATTGTCGGATGAATTAATTGAACACATCAAGAGTGTAGACAGGGCGGAGAGCAATGTTAATTCTTAAAAAAAATAATATAGAGAAGATTCTGAAAAATTCAAGGTACATCGAATTTTATTGTCATCGTTTCTCAATTTTATTTAATTAGAATGTTAATAGGGCGTCCAGGTGCAATGCATAGCACTATCTTGCTTCATGCCTACTAAAAAATAATGATACCGGAAATTTACGAACCACTTTATATTTTGAAGTAGTTTTACAATATTTTTGATATACTATTCTAATGACTTTTTACGATTTCCCAATCTTCGAATTTTACCGATACACATCATTGCAAAGGACTCTCATTAAAACCTTCAGGGAAAAAAGTATTCTCTGATTAATTTAATCTCCCAAAAGAAATATTTTGAGGAAATTATGCGTGCACGACAGGAGGGAACGCACAAAACTCGTCAACAGATCGTCAACAGATCGATAAGGGTTTGCTACGTGCAATAAATTGTCATGCTTTTGATTTGAAATGACATCTTCATTCACAACTAATGGGTTTCTCGAATCAAAACAAAAATACCACGTTTCTAAAGAAATCTGCTAACAATTCAACTATGAATGATTTCAAACTGCAAACTATTGAATGAAGAGCAGAACTTAACACTTAAAAGCAGAATAACACAATGCTGTGTCATATTCATGATAATGTAAGTGTGTGTGCTGCAAATGTCTGTTTCATTTTAAGTGGAAAATATATTTGGTACATTTTTTAAAACTGAGCTTCAGCGTGTAAGGCTTAAATTTGACAGCACAGAGTTTGAATAACTTAACTCCATGTTAGTTTGTCCCCTAATATTTAACTATGATCTTCAGGTCCATTGTCATGTTTCGAGTAGAAGAAATGGCATTCGATGTGTCTATTGTCAGTATTTTCTGCTTCCAATGATGGCTTTTACATGCAAGAATGTTCGTAATGTTACTGCATCATGTTATACCAACAAAACACACAACATGCATGCTTGGAAATCAAAAGCTGGTAGCTCTAAAAAATTATTTAAAGAATCGCAACAAATATTCACTGCTTAAGTTACATGATTAACTTTCGCTTTCGTATCTAAATCAATGTGACTACAACTCTCCGCTGAATGATCCTGGGCAAGATATCCAAACGAGCATACACCAATCCGTGGAGTTTACGTTTTTTGACCCGGTCTAATGCTTTGAGCATTGAGGAAACGTAGGAATTGACTGTTCATGTTAATATTTACCTGTTTTTAGCAGCGGCAGCTCTGTCTCGCTGTCTCCTGTTTTTGAACCAGTTGCCCACTTGAGTTGGTGTAAGTGATGTTGCTTGCGCCAGTTCCCTTTTCCTGCTGGGGTTGGGGTACGGATCTTGAAGGTATGCCTCCCGTAAAAGGGTGCGCGTCCGTTCTTTAAAACAGTGAGTTTTCTGTTCACCGTCCCAGATGGTCCGAGGAAACGGGAACTTCTTACGGACTCTGTATTTGTCTACGGGCCCAAGAGGTCTCCCTCTGAGTCTCTCTGCCTCCTGGTAATGAGCCTCCAACCAAAGGGCCTGCAGCCTCCCATGAGAGGCCTTTGTGTAACGCTGTGATTCCAGAATTGAGTACATTTCTCGGAATTGACCAAGATGAAAACAGACAATTGCTCGAGCCCTTTGCACGGCCTCGTACTTACTGAGATCCCTAAGATTGGGATGAGCTACTGGCAAAGACCACAAAAATCTGCCTAATCGTTCGATGTCGCCACTTTCTTCTAAAGTTTCGCAAACTGCGGCAACTTGAGTGGACGAGAAAGACAGAGATGGCAGCGCAACGACGGGCGTGGGCACGACAGGACCAGAGGCCCCGGCACTTGCTGAGAGCCCTAGCACCATAACAGCGAACACTTCCAAAGTCACTCTTGCGACACACACTTCGAGCTTTCAAAAGAACACTCTGTCGTTCAGGACACAAGCAACCAAGACGACCTCAGGGAGAGGCATACACAGCCCCACCGAGCACGCCTGACCACACGGTAATGACGAGCTCTCAGGGTTTCTCGCTCTTTGACGACGAAGGCGGAGACCGAGGAGAGGCGGCCGGACCGATTGGCTAGAGATTTGGCTTCCTCGGAGTGTAGCGAGGTGCTGTTATTGGCCGGCCGTGCGGATGAGCCCCAATAGAGGCCTCAGCTCCGGGATCCGCTGATTGTGGCCGAGGTGACGGGTCATAGGAGGAGCTGCCGTCATGTTGCCGCTCTCTCGAATGCAAATAACTGAGTATTGAGTTACAGAACACATTGTTTTGTGGGGCGTGTTTGACATTTCAGCGGAGACACTTCAGGTTCAATGAAGGGGCTACACCGCAAAATGGTCAGAATAAACAGAACTCCAGACTTGACTTTTTCTCGGGCGCACGTGAGTTCAGAGACGCGTCTTACATTACAATATGGAATGTGAATGCCGAGCTGATCGCTTTAGAGAAGCTTTACCTTACACACACCAGCTCGACGCCCAGCAGCAGCAGGGGGATCACGACCCCTTCACTGTCCTCATGTGAGCAGGAGGTGTCTTGCTCATGTGAACAGGTGTCTTGCTCATGTGAGCAGGAGGTGTCTTGCTCATGTGAGCAGGAGGTGTCTTGCTCATGTGAGCAGGAGGTGTCTTGCTCATGTGAGCAGGAGGTGTCTTGCTCATGTGAGCAGGAGGTGTCTTGCTCATGTGAGCAGGAGGTGTCTTACTCATCTGAGCAGGAGGTGTCTTGCTCATGTGAGCAGGAGGCGTCTTGCTCATGTGAGCAGGTGGTGTCTTGCTCATGTGACTAGGAGGTGTCTTGCTCATCTGAGCAGAAACGTTTTGTTCATGTGAACAGAAGGTGTCTTGGTCATGTGAGTTACGCTCTGCTTTTGCTCATAATGAATAAATGTCCCAAAATTCCATCATGTGAGTAGGAACAGTTTTGTTCACATGACCAACTCTATCTTCTTGCTTAGCTGGACCAAGACCTTTGATTCCTCTCATGTGAGTAGGAAGTATCTGGCTCATGTGAGCAAAACTCTCTTCTCCAACATGATAGATCAAGACCACCTTATAAGAGCTCACAGATACTTCAATTTATATTATTTTTCGTATAAGAAAGAAGAAGTGTTTTTCTTACGATAGACACACCGTTCTTTTCACACGGGGTTCTGTCCGTGCTATTCCACCTGCTTGCTTTAATCGCAGTCAAAGTGTTAACACTTTGACTGAGACTCCAAAATTAGTCCTTACGTATAAAACAGTCCGTGTACCACATGTGGTTAAAATCACTCTTTGACTTTCATGCACTCGTGAATGCTTTAGTCCAGTCACCTTTGGAACAGAGGATGTCCTCTACCCAAGTTTGCCGTCAAATTAAAGAGGGCTTACGTCGACTCCCGTCTGGTCCACGCAGAGTTACGGAATTATTCTGGAATCGATGGTAAACCCGAAATGAAATGCCCTGAAACCCCAAAATTAACAGAGATTGATGTTGGTCATTTCCAGCAGCTGGCTCACACTTCTTAGGTCTCTTCGTGCCAGCGATAATGAAAATGACAGCCTTGTTTAATATGAACTCTCCAATTACAATCAACACCTATCATTGATGGAAAATTTCGCTACGATGGCCTGTTTATATCTGTTGAGAATATATTGGTGTCAAACATGGCAATAATTTACCTATATGCATAAGTTAAATCACACTATCCGTGGTACAATAATCAAGACCGTGAGAGGATCGCTGTACGTAGTATAGTTAAATTTAACGAGCTGCACGTATAAATGATATAATGTGTTGTAACTTATCCTGTAGTATCATGTATACATGTTACAATGTGTTGTAATTAATCGCACTGTATCATGTATACAATTCTTCAATTTGTTGTAGCTAATAATATGCTGAAAAACACTTCTAATACTATAGAATGACCGTCGTGTGTTTATACATTTATTTGTATATTTATTGATATGTTTCGTGTCACGCTCAAAATTAGAGAGATCCAAAGCCTTATATACTCGAGTCCGTATCGTGGATACCGAGTTCGGCGGGGTATTGCATATTACAATATACATACACAAGCTCGCAGTTGCTTTCAGTAATGCTGAATTTCTGTATCTAGGATATGACACGTATGGCTATAACTACTTCTATTACGGCTCAAAAATACTGTATTCTAAGTGTTTATTACTGTCACAAGAACAATAAGTTACCTCTGAAATAAGCTTAACCATGGAAACTCCACTCGAACGAAAATAGAAGACTGAATCGAGAGCGAGAGAAAGATTTTCTCAAGAACAACAAGCTGTTATAAGGCAACAGAAGCGGGATCAATATGCAAGTGCAGTATGCATTGCGTTCTTATATGTAACTAGCAGGACCCGCGAATAATTCGCAGTTAATTCAGTAGCATGATTTTACAGGTAGTGAATAAATTAACAATCATTGATTATATGATTCAACAACTTTGATGCCACCTCTCATGATCTCTGTTTCTCCTGTTTTCTAAAATTGCTGTCTCTCCAACTCGTTCATATCATTTCGTCTTTCTTGGTTTCAGTTTCTCCTGTTTTCTAAAAATTGCTGTCTCTCCACATCATTGATATCATTTGGACTTTCTTGATCTCTATTTCTCATGATTTAAAGATGCAATTCTCGCTCCTCCTGACTCATATTCATCCTTCGCTGTTGCATTCGTAGTCTGCTTCTATCACGAGTTGCTTGCCTTTCGTCTTCTCGCAAGCGCTGTCGGCTCCTTCTCTGTCGCTCTCTTGCTGCTTCTCTTTGTTCTCTTATTCTCTGTTCCATTGTTTTAGATCAGGGGTGGACAAACATTTCAGTGCAAGAGCCACGTTCAAAAATTCGCAATTTCATGGGGCCGCATAGTACAGGTTCACACATAAGTAAGGTATTGTCGGTGTCACTGATACGCTAGCAGCACTTTTTAAAATTTAAAAACATTCAAAAAATTCAAAAGACTTCAAAACTTCAAATAACTGACAAAATATCAAAAATTTAAAAAACTCCGAAAATTCCAAAATTCAAAAAATTCACAAACTAAAAAAAGGAAAAATTTTAATCAATTTAAAAATTAAAACAAAATTAAAAAATAAAAACAGCTAAAATATTCCAAAAACTCGAAAAATGCGAAAAATTCAAAAAATTAAATCATTTGAAAATTTACAAAATTAAAAACATTAAAAAGTAATTTAAAAAATATAAAAAATTTATACCATTCAAAAAATTTAAAAATCGAAAAAAATTCTAAAACCAAAACATTCATAAAATTCCCAACCCAAAGTAACGCAATGTAACGTGACCCGACCCCAACCGTATATAATAGATACTGCAATGAAGGGTGTGACGCACAGGTACGATAGCCGTTAGCGTATTAATGTATAGATTATATTTAATATCTTTTCAACAGTATTTGCCATCATTTTTGATGGCACGGGTACACTAGTTGATTAATGTTTCATTTCCGCTGTATATCTATATTAGACGGTCGTTGTTGGTATTAGTGTGTGTGCATAGTAAACGTTCTCATTGGTAAATTTTTGGAATACATGACGAAGATAAGTTAAATTAAATATTGAAAAATATTGTCAAATTGTGTAAATAAAAATTTTAGTCAGGCTATTAAACTTTTATGATATTTGTGAAAACAATATTCGAATCTGCACTCAACACAATATTCGAAATATTCAATATGATACCTAAATTTTACGTTTTTTATTAAATTATGCGGAGTTCTGTGACGCCCATGGTTGATGAGCTTAAATAAGATTGTGTGAAACTTGGAAGTGGCTTAAATTTGGTGTAAAACTTAATTTTCATAATGCTTCTAAGACTCAAATTCTAAACAGATCTGAATAAATATTCCAGTTCAGGCTAGAAACAGGGATAACGATAGACTACTTAATACCAACAAATATTAAAATATCCGTGTATATACGCATAAGAATTAAGGCCAACACAAATAATGTCGTAACAGTGCTTCAAACGCAACCTTATCAACAAAAAACCATTACGTTCAGAATCCTTATTTTATGTTCATAAACTCACAACTTCAACTGCTCTTGTTACTTGAAGTTCTTTTTGTTATTTCATCATGAAATTGCTCGAGGAACTTGAAGGGGTTTGGAGCAGAATTTCTGCACGTTAAGAGCGTGTACTATTAATTTAATACGAAGAGAAGTCACTGTAACTTTAAATTAAATGTTACTCTGAAATATTCTGCACTGTCTGCCCTTATTTATTACTTCTACATGGAACTTATTATTTGCTCACTGCAATAATTCTACGTTGCATACACGCCACAAACTTGTAAGTTGTGTGTAAAAATACTTTTTCTGAAATGCACAGCAGAATTTGGAATGTCTCAAGTATTGTACAGTGAAAATAATGTTAACTTTCTTGCTAAAAATTCCTCTTCTATTTTAATTTGTGCAATTGAATCTTCATAACAGTTCGTAGGATGTACAATGAATGCCACACCTTAACGCACGTCATCTTATTAATATACATACTAAAACCTCCTTATTTTCACCATCATTGTTTTCATTAATCACAAGTTCTAGTGGTTTTCAGAGCACTTCTTCATTATATTCAGTACCGCCCCGTTATTTTCGTGATTTTCAATGCCTTTTTTTGCATATATAAACTCTTCCAATCTTAAATTATGATTTAGTTACGAACAATAACGAGGCTTGAATGTATTATAAATTATGTTGTAAAACAGCATTAGGCAACACAAACAAATCCATGCTTGAAAAATAAACTTGAACTTGAATAAATTCTTGAAAAAAAACTCGACAGTTGTGAGAGGCTCAAACCCGAATAGGATAGAGGAAAGTCACTTGCATGACATCACGTGCCTCGAAAACACATGAAAATCTACGAACAAATGAAACACTCAGGCCTGAGCATGTCTGACCCGCGTAGGCTTTCATTACATTCTGGGCGCTGGAAGGCAACATGGCTTCTCACATGGCCCTCACGAGCTGAGTGCTGGGGAACATTTACTGGCCGATGCCCTCTCCCTCAGCCCGAAAAAACCATTATTGTTTTACTTTAATGTACGGTTAGGGTATAAATTAAATTGTGGTCGCCTGGGTGTGAGAGGTATCAATAGGTTGAGTATTTAGCATTCTCTGGAGCAGTGCAAATGTTCGGTGACCGTTTTCCACAACGCCTTCTGAAATTTGTGGCTGCTCACATGAAAAAGAGCAGGTTGTCTGAAGAGACAACTCTGCAGGAGAGCAGGTCCCCAGAAGAGGCAACTCTACAGAAGGAAAACAGGTCGTAAGAAGAGGCCACTGTACAGAAGAAAAGCAGGTCGTCAAAGGAGGCCACTCTGGAAAAGAAGGAGCAGGTCCCTAGAAGAGGCAACTCTGCAGAAGGAAAGCAGGTCATCAGAAGAGGCAACTTTGCAGAAGGAGGAGCAGGTCTGCAGAAGAGCCCCCAGATCGATGGGAGCAGGCTTGGGAGCCTTCTTGGATTGGACGCATTAGCGAGTGTTCCAATTAGACGGCGGCGATGCTAGGCCATTAGTACCCAGAGATGGCGGCCGATAAGATCACAGCCAAGATAACACTATCGAAGCCTGCTCGCATCAGTCCTTTTATAGGTTTGTTCAGCGGCGTATCAAACAAAGCCTCTAATGATGTGATATCGCACTGGGCGCTTTATTAAGGCGATAACGACGACCAATTATTCAATTGCAATTTATCGCTAGCGACATCAGATCACGAGAGCGTCTCTTCTCCTTTCTACAGAGTCATTCTAATAAACAAAGGTGATGGTGCCACGATCGCTTCGCGTCATTTGAAACGCGTCGAAAAAACTTCGTCCAGATTAAAGGTTGAGATATACTTGTGTTCTAATGTGCCAGAGTCCCTTTGGTATTGCCACACCGCGACACTTACTGTCCTCAATCATATCTCTTTTTCTTTTCCTCCTCATCCTCCTACTTCTCCTCCTTATTCCCCCTTGTGTCACATCTGCAGAAGGTGTTCCCTCTACGTAGTTGACCTTTGAAACTCCTGGCAGGAAAAAGCCTACGTTTTGTATTTGCTGCTTGACGAGTTTTAGATCATTTCAGATTTTGGGAGTTAGATATTGTCTGAGTGACAGTGTCAGATGCTGTTCAATAGTAAATGATAGGTTTCTCAAATTATTAACAAGTGGAAAAGGAACACGGGGAGTAACATGAAGAACTTTTCGTTGTATACATGAGTAGTTATGCCAATTTCGAAAAGAAAAAGGAAACCCAAAAAACAGAAACCAGAAGAAAAGGCTAAACCAAATGCAGACTTTCGTAAAGATTTTCATTAAAGTAGAAACTAATAAATTAACAAACTACACAATACTTGTGCCCACCAGCTTAAAATTTAAGTAATTTCCTGAGTTAAACTTAATTTCATGAAAAATTAATAACAATATCTTAGCTTCATGGCACTTGTGACCACAATATGGAAAAAATATGCCAGTGTAAAGCCGTGTAGCTCCACAAACTAGACAATATTAGAAGAGAAAAGTCAAAATCTGGAGTAAACTTTCAGAAGGTGAACCTCACTTGTGTTTAACCTGTTAAGCGTTATTTAAATCATATGATGTTTGCACGAGTTGCATTTTAACGGCAACTTACACCATATATGATGTAGATACGCGACGATACCACAGCGGCGTTAACATCATATGATGTTATATTGTTTATTAATTCAATTAGCGAGTGAATTATTAGTTCAGTAAGTTCAATTAGTTTAGTGTTCAATTATTGTCGAGAGAGCGATGACCGTTAACAGGTTAAGAAGCACAGTAGTTTAAATATATGTACTATCTAAAGAATATAACTGCCGTTCCAGACCTCAAGGTCATCAGCAACTAATGAATAACTTTGTTGCCAGCTCGAAAAACAACGATATGAGTTTCCACTTCGAAATTTCTTTGTTGCCCAATTTTGTTTTAAGCATTTCCGATTCATGAAATGCTACCTCATGCTCGAATGCAGCTGAGAACCAAAAAACTGTCCAGTTCGATGACAGCAGCAGCATCCTTTGCGGCACTCACAAATGTTGACGAGTACCTCGTACGTAATGCAATACAAAAAAAACACGGTTAAATTTGGGGATGAAACTAGATTTAAAATCAACTTACTGTATATTTTCGTATTTTTTGTAGTCCATGGCATTTTTATTGATCCGAGTTCATTAATTTTTTTTCGTACTCTCATAAAATTTTGAGATATCTTCTTGAGACCGACCCAAAGTTTCAACCTTTCAAATTAGACATTGTTGAGGCTCTTTTTCGTGTAATTTCAATGCCCATCTGTATTTAGAATATTATGTGTACTTGCATTTAGAATGCTATCTGTGTTTATAACAACTGTCTATCTGTGATTATAACAACTGTATTTAGAACACTATGTCCACCAGCACTTGAAATACGAAGTTAGAACACCTGTATTTAGAACACTTTGTCCACCTGTACTTAGAGAACTAAGTCTACCTATATTTAAAACACCTGTATTTAGAACACTATATCCACCTGTACTTAAAATACTATGAAGTGATGCCCTGAAAGCGCTGATTATGTTGCCTAAGCTAAGTACAACCTTCAAATATGCTGGTCATGCTTGTTGCCGTGCCTGCTGATATCATTCGGAGAAACTAGCATCTTGTTCATTTACATTTTAGAGGCTGTGTGTCTCAAAGCAAAAGTTCGTTTTGGATACAACCTCTTTCTATTGGATTCTTATGTGGTATTCTTGTGTTGAACGCGTGACCCTTTATTATTAGCGATACAAGTGTCGTGTTTCTGTTAATTGGCATGGGTTCTACAGCAATATATACATGCACAAATGCTTTTAGATTTCCTTTTTCATGAATTTTGTCGTATCCAGTGAAATTATAATATTCAAATTTTCTCGCTGGCTAACGTGTAAATCACACTTGCATCAAACTTTCCATTAAACTACCCATCACACCTCGAAAGCTCCGAGTCAAGATTCAAATTTTGGCCAGCAATTTAATTATTTTCATCGTATATCACTGTTTTATTGTAAAAATTCTTACTTTGCTTCTCGAGGTCTTCACTCGTTCTGTGTGGGCAGTTTCAGAACTTTGTTCACATAAAACTCTTATGTATTTTTTCGACTCACGTTTCAAATGGAATAAATGTTTTGCCTGCAAATTTTTTGTAGTATCAGTAAACCTGAAAAATTTAGGACGCTGAATATGTGTTGTCAATGCACCTAGTACAAGAAATATTTTCAGCCTTCATCCATTTTTACCCGCATCTTCTGAAAATGTTCAGATGAAGACAATATATTTTTAGAGGCTATTTTAAAACTTTATTTTCTTCATAAAAATCTATCGATCTTATTGACGCATATAGAAGAATTGTTAAACACTTAAAACTGTTCAAAAGTTTCACATGATCAATACAACTTGAGCACCGCAAATGGTTTAATTTACGATAGCTCTAATATTTATTCCTCCTCCGAATTTGGCAAAAACATCAATTGTGAATCTCAAAATTCTTAGAAAAGAAGTAAAATCGAAATAGAATAGAATTTGAATAATAAAAAAGGCTAAAATAGTTGTTCATACCAATATCAAAAGATGAACGATAACGACAAATATGACTATTAACAAAGTAAATTCAAAGCTTATACATGCGGTAAAAAAAATTCAGCAAGACTTTATCGCCGTGTACTAGATTTTAATTTTTTTAGAACAACTATTTTATATTTGATTACTATCCTTACTTGGGGGAAAAATCCAAGAGATTTTCAGATGATGCGTTCAGTAAAAGCTCTGCAATGATACGAAGGAAGCCACGAGATTTAGAGTTATCACCTGAGGACAAAGAGAAGGTGGGAGAAGAACAGAAGATTAGCTGCAGTCCGTGGGGGTTCAAATGCCCACAAGACAGAGTTGGACATTGCGCTCACAGCTCTCATGAAGAGACCGCTCTTCATCCAAGTCATAACTGCCGCTGTCATCCATACCGCCCGCAATCCTTACTCCTCACACATAAAAGAGACGAATATCAGGGGCATTAGGACGAAGCTGCGGACTCCGCTGAGGCAATTTATGAGCTTGATTGCTACGAAGAGGACGTCATGACTTGGTGTATATCTCAGGATGCTGGTATCTACGGAGAACATCTGGTCTAGAATCCTCAAAAGCTGACTTCCACGTCAGCTTCGTCGGGGCAATAATTTTCCGTTTATGTATCTTCTATGTTAAAATAATTTGAATGATGAGTGCACTTTTACTTACAATTATTGTGCAGTGTAAGTGAATCGTGCGTTGTTGAACACTTGTATGATAATCGATCGGTGTTAGCTCCTAATTTTTCAGTGAAATAAAATGACTTATTCGGAACATGTCTCGGTACACAAACTTGATTCTTAATGTATACAAGACATACTGATAAGACGCACTCTCGCATTTTTGTTGCTGGTAATCAATATAAATTTGCATACATAACGCATGTACACATAACTGTGAGAATACGTTCCCATACCCACTGTCTCATATGAGTCAAGGCTAAATATTCGCTTCAAACGTACGTGACACACAACCTACTGGTATAGTGCTAACTTTGAAAAAAAAATTAATTCTGGGTATAAATGTCTAATCTAAAAATTTTTACTCCCAATCAATTTTTTTATAGAAATGGTGACTTGTGATAACCTCTTTCTAATCGTAAATTGTTTTGCTAACATAAGAAAAAGTTAAGCCCTTCAGTTTCGTTTCATAAATCCTTGCTTAATTAATAGTAATCACTAATTGCGGGTAGCAATCACTGATTGTTAGAAGGAATAATAAGGAAGACGAGCTAAACGGAGATTCTTAAATGGAATCACTGATTGCTAGAAGGAATCATTGATTGCTTGAAGGAATCATTGATTGCTAAAAGCAATCAGTTCTCAAGATTCCGAGAAAAAATACATCGCTCGAGTTCCAACGCGGATCTCAAGAAGATTTCCAGCTAACGGCAAGCCAGCATTTTCCAGAGGCTGACGCACGTTTTGTTCTTGTGCTCACTGCCTGCTCTTTCCCATTCCAGCCGAGATAAGATAGAGAAAAAATTCTGGTCGTTAGCTGGTGGTGCAATTGAGTGAGTTAAATGACTGAGATAAGCATCAGGTTCCACTAATGGGTGCTCTTTAAACACGCTCTTCGAGCAGCACCAACGATGCGTGCTCTGCACCATTGCTCCATGCAGCAAAATTTTCCCCAAGTATGGAAGTGTGAGTGTGGGTTCATGCTGGGGACAAGCACAAACGTGTAGGTTCATGCCAGATGATTAATTTGTGCTGGATGCCAGTTAGAGCAGCTAAATGCTGATAAATTAACAGAATTAGTTATACGTGACTAGATACCTTTTTGCTTACTTTATCTGTGGTTCACCCTCATAAAAATTGACGATAGAATTGGTACACACAAGCTCTATGATTTCTCATTTACGTTGTGTGTTACACAAGTGCTTAAAAGTGCGTCTTTGATTATTGAAATTAATTTTCGAAAGTTGTGAATAGTCCTAGGTAAAAATTCGCATTTTTCGTGCTCCAAAAATAACTCACGTGTCAAAATTGTTAGACTTTTCGACCTACGAATATTTTAATTTCTATGATAATAGTCTGCAGTTTGTAGGCTGCCATGCTTTAATGTTTTACAGTTACATAGTTTTTTGTAATATTTGTAAAGAGAAATAATGAAGCTATTATAAAATACAAACAGTGCAACCACACCTATTATTCCACAATCATTCATGTTAATCGCTATCTTAAACACTACTGAACGAGCTGCCACCATTTACGAACTTTGTTCCAGTTTCAAGAACACACGTGTTACTCAACTCTCCCATTATTGAATAATAACCCTGTCCTCAGATACGAAAAATTGCATGAACGTTGAAACAAAATCTCACTAACAGTTTAATTTCAAACTCTTGTTTCAATATCAGGCGTTCGTTATTAATGAAGGCGTCTTCTTCCCCATGACGGTGCAATCAGGACAAAGATAACACTGAAATTTGTCGTCGGAATCTTTCCAATTTAGTAAATTTGGTGTAGTTCCAGCGTCCGGACGCATACCAGCACCAGCAAGACAGTCTGCGATGATCCAGTATTTTCATTGTTACTACTATTGTGAATATTGCTATTAATAATGATAAGAGCATATTTGTTATTATCAATGTAATATTTTAGTCATAGTAAGTACCAGTGCTCCCATTAATTTTTTTATGAAATTATAGGTTTACTATGAAATTCGACGTGTAAATTGGCATCGTCTACATTATTAAAAAAATATTTCAGTAGATAAAAAATTCTCCATCAAATTGCAATAGCAGCCACAGGAAAAGAAAATTTTATGTCAATGGTGCATGTAAAAGAACATTATATAGACAAACCAAGTGATAAAAATTCTCAAGTCTTATACCCAAGAACACAAGGTTATGTTTCAGTTACAGCGAATGTAAACTGCCTTCTTTTGTCGCTTGAAGACATGACACTACAGAAAAGTTTGACCGGATCAGAGAAAGGCAGCTTTCACCTATAAATGTCTCGCAGCACAAAGTTACTCCCAAGTCCAAACTCGTTTCCTGTTGAGAAATTGTAAGGCATTCGAAGCGGTTTATTCATCACGTCAATAAAAAACTAATGAGAATTCAAGTCATTATTCATGTTAAAACAAAAGATACCGTTAATTACGGCGATGATTTTTCCTCATAGATGAAAAAAGACGTTTTTGTTCGTTTATGAAACACTAGTTTTCAGTATAACATCTGCGTCCAATCGACGTACATTACTGAATATGTCAGTTAATTACCGTAAAACACACGGTAATTCATGGAAATAACACAGTTCTTTTAGCAAAGTTAGACGGAGTAAATGAAAGAATTTCCACAAAGAATCCCCGGCGTAAACGTTTGACTTCAATTTGCTCTCAAAAATCGCGACTATTTATTTGATGAAGAAACGGAAGAAAATCAAAGTAACAACATTGTAATTTAAGTCAGATGTCTGACGGTCATGACAAAAGTGCAATTTAAAAACGAGCTTAATTGACACCAGAGAAAGAAAGTAAAACGACATAGCAATTTTGCCTTATGCCCGTTGCAGGCAGACAGATCCGCCCTGGGTCTCTCTACAGACCTCCTGATGTAGCAAGACAACACAGCGTCATGCCTACAGGCCTCCCGATGTAGCAAGACAACTCAGCTTCATGCCTACAAGCCTAACGATGTAGCAAAACAACTCAGCTTCATGCCTACAGGCCTAACGATGTAGCAAAACAACTCAGCTTCATGCCTACAGGCCTCCTGATGTAGCAAGACAACTCAGCATCATGCCTGCAGGCCTTTTGATGTAACAAGACAACTCAGCTTCATGCCTACAGACCTTCTGATGTAGCAAGACAACACAGCGTCATGCCTACAGGCCTCTTGATGTAGCAAGACAGTTCTTCCTAGTTACTATCTACACTCCAGACTAGCACCCAGAAAAAAAAGATACGACTGTATTTCCTTTACTTCATTGTCTGCTTTCGAGATTGTTTCAGAAATTATGATCGGGTAAAAGTTCAGAAATGATGCTCACATGGCTTACGTTCTCTGCAGCACCGGTGTACAATGAATAAACGTAAATTTTCTGTTTTTCATTTGATGAGTGTGGAAATTTTGTTTTAGGACGTCATTGCGCGTTCGTAGATTTCTAGAAATGTATTTTTCACAACAATATGTTTATACTTTGTTTCTTATACACAATAATGTTTAGAATGCAACGAGTTAAATTCTTCATAAACGTTACAACGGGACTGGAAAAAATATCGTTTTTCTAATAATTGAGATCACTGATGAAATTTTTCAACAATAAGGGTTTAGTTCTCATGGATGCTGGTAATACTTTTATACAAATTGCTAAATTTTATCATAAATTGTTGTTTCCTGCAAGTTCCAGAATGGAAAACAATGCTTAAAATAATGGGCTGTGTTCGACCTTTAAAGAGGCCATCAATGAGTCGCAAAGAATTTTACCTCGAAGCTATGTTCATAAATAAATGTTACAGTTTTAACTTAGTCTGGGCATGGTCGAGGGCGATGAAACGAGAAAAATGTTGAAGTTTGAGACTTGAAGTTCATCATGTGAAACTGAACTTATGAATGTCGATTTTTGCACCTGATTGAATGAACGGTTTTCAAGTCATTAAGCTTCAGGTGACGTTCATAAAAACCTCTGCCTCCTATCATTCCCCAATCGTCTTGGAAACGACAGCATTTAAGGGCAGAATGAAATTATTTATGGTTTGAGTCGGAAAAATGTTCTTGGAGCTGACAAATATTGTTTTTAGCTAACAAATAAGTAATAAGGAAGTCATTATGTAAGCGGTGGGGTAACACTAGACAAAGAACGATTAACCACCCTTGACATTTTTCAGAAAATTCCACTTCTTGTAAATGAGGTCCTCGTGTTTTGCACCGCATGCACGTGTATGTAATTTCAAAAAGAAACTAAACCTACTAAGCCAAATCATAACCTATTTACGTCCATTTTTCTTTTTGTTGGCATTCCTGCCTAAAAACGTCGTTACACAAGCGTAAAAGATCACCGAAAAGCATCAATTTTGGCGCAAGTTGCGCTCGTGTTTAGAGGAAGCAGAAAAGAATGGCTGGATCGTGTGACAGAAAGGCCGCGTTGCCAAAGCTTGCGTTTGTTTCCTGTTCTTTACTAATTGGATCTATGAAGCAATTTGAGACTATGACAGAGCAACATTTGCGACCTGAGAGGAGACGGAGAACTGAGGGTGTGGGGCGAGGTAGAGTGGGGAGTACGTGCTGAGGTCCAAATGTTCGTTGCTGATATTAGGAAGAAAGATGAGCTGGAAATTTGTTATCATTGCAGATCAAAACGAGAGACTTGGCCTTGTTCCGATGTATCGGGGTGGTTCTTCCTATAGATCGAAAAAAAATCCAGTTTCTAACGACGGTTGAAAAGTTGTAAGTGCGCTGGAGCTTGTACAGTTCTACAGGGAATTCCTGAGGACTAATATCTGAAACTAAAAAAATAGAATAGAATTGAAGGAAGGGGTTGCTGGGTTCTGAGCGATTGATATAGAAAATTTTATGCGATATGACGGAAAACTTTTTATCGATTCTACTCCTCAGTACCAGTTAACCTGAAATCTTTCTCGTAGTTATTAGAAACAAAGAATAGAAAGCTTGAATGACACAAGTCACTGTGTGTTCGCAGTTTGATTATTTACTATTGAAAAATAATATTTGCCATGTGGCAAGTTTTTTAGATAGTCAAAAATGAAAATTACCATGATATGGCATTTGATTTTAACAATTATTGAAGGATCATACTCACATACATATAAACCTAACCAGATACTTGAATAAACGGCATACAGAATTGAGAGAAATAAATATTTATGGTTTTCCTTTGGTAGATTTAAACTTTTTGTCTGAAATTTATTCTCTGGCAAGGAGTGGTAGGATTTTACAAAATTTACGTTTGAGGCATTTTTCTTGAGCTATATGTACACTTGACTATTTCGATTTTGTCACACCGATTGTGAGAGCACCCGAAATGGGAAGCCGATGATGCAGAAATTGGCCTATCCTCTCATTGCATGTCCTCCCACCGCACAGTGCCGCACTACCGAGCTAAACATGAATAGAATAAGGCAATAGAAACGAGCCGTTTGGTCCATTCTTCCCAATCCGAATTTTTTCGTCGGTTTATTGGAGATAATCATCGATTTGCGGTGATAATCATCGTTTATAGTAGGAACTTCCGACGATAGAAATAGTACCGGTTATTACCGGTAATTATAAGTATTTCCAGATGATGAAATGTTTGCCGACGATATTGACCGGTCTTTACAGTCTTATGTATTCCTACCGTCATTCCAAGCATAGGGAAAAGGCGATAAAAATACAGTCTTTTTCAGATCATAATTACCGGTTTATCGTAAGAAAAGGCGATAATTACCGGTTAATGCTGACGAAAATTAGCGCCGGTCAGACGATAAAATTCGGATTGGGTTGGGCTGCTACCCAAATCCCATACCGTGCTACACAAGTCACCTGCCGTTGTTATCTGCGTCCAATGCTGTGTGCTACCCAAGTCCTATGCCGTGCTACCCAAGTCCTATGCCGTGCTACCCAAGTCCAATGCTGTATGCTACCCAAGTCCTATGCCGTTGCTACCCAAGTCCTATGCCGTGCTACCCAAGTCCCATGCCGTTGCTATGCAAGTCCCATGTCGTATACTACCCAAGTCCCATGCCGTTGCTACGCAAGTCCCACGTCGTATACTACCCAAGTCCCATGCCGTTGCTACCCAAGTCCCATGCCGTTGCTACCCAAGTTCCATGCCGTAAATGAATGCGACATCAGTGTATGAACGTGAACTGACTCGCTGCCAATAAATTTGTCTATTTGGTCATGAGTCAGCAATTTACACACTCAGCTATTGCCTGGGCATGCGCTTAAATACGACATTTATCTGCACAGGTGGATTGAAAACTGTTTTGCAGTTCAGAATTATATTATTCACCACTTATCAAAATACGTAGCTCACACATGATGCGTAATCTATCTATGTACAATCTATTTTGAAATCTGCAACAATCGATCATAATTTGAGCAAATCGATACATTAATTATTAACTCATAGAGCGTTAGCTATGCAAATTTAGCTGGCATCAGCTTTACTAAATAAGTGTTCACCCCTCTGATCGGAAACAGTTGTGGCATAGGAAAATAACTTTTAATAATCTAACTCATACATTATGCAGTCAACGTTAATTATACATTATACTTAAAAAAAGGAAAAACCTATATCAGAAATAATTTTCCAAACATTTTCTTAAATATTAATGCCGGAATGTCTTCCCGACTGAGCACCAACTGTTTCCGAGCAGCGGAATATGATTCGAAGGTATTGTGAAAATAAAGAAAGTAAAGATTGAGAAATTCAAACACTTTTATCTCTAGATAGTTAGTGTACGACTCTATCAGACCATCATGTTCGTACATCATAAGTTCAGTTTTTAATACTAATTCTCAACATACATCATGCGAACAAACGCACCACATGTTGACAACCAGCACAGGTTACTCAAGTTTGATCTCGTTAACACTTCCAGGAACATGGAATTTCTAATTCCAACTCATGATCTCTGGGCTGTAAAATCGACGCGGCGTCTCGATTTCGAAGAGCATAAAGCAATCATACGACTCAGCATTACACTGACTGATGGAGTTGTGGTCTTTGAGAATCCAAAGGAGTTCCTGGAACAGTCGTTCCAGAGCACCGTCTAGTACGGGGATTAGCTGGACAGCGGCGTAAGTGACAGGTTCTAATTTTGCTCGCAAGAAAAGGAATACCTGAGAAGAGGCTTTTTCTTCGTAGGATTGGCGTGTTGTTGAGACTAATTTCATTCACGTGGTGTAAAGTTGTTGCGACCGTGAGAAGGATAATCAGAAATCGCTAATTGGGAATTAAGTTGGATTAGAAATAGTGTATTTATTAAGTGAGATCATTGAAATATTGTGCAGCGTTTTAGAGAAAGTCGGTCATTAATGATTTGAAATGCTAAGTATTTTGAATGGTAAGTTTAATAATCGAAATTATCAGAGAACAGAGAACAAAATTATACAAATTTGATCCCTGCGTAGTTTTAAAATGATGGAGGCAAGGCTTACATGAGTCGAACTAAAATTTATTTTAAATTGCTCTGTTAAGTTTGCCCAGGAATTTATTGGAAAAAGATGCCTCTTCGGCTGTAAAACTTTTGTGTTAAAGGGTCATGAACTGGAATCAACTACGATGCCACAGACTTTGCTGAAGTCATTTCTTGTGAAGTCTCATTAAACAATTTCATATGATAATAGCCTTTGTGTATTTATACGTTTATTTGGTGTCACGCACCATGAGAAAGATATTAGAAAATTCGTGTTTATGAACTTTCAGATCCTAAAAATTTAACTATCTTACGAATATTTGCGTATCAATAATACAATTTTTCATAACATCGCACCTTTTTGTATTTTCAGTGCATGTATTTTCAACATGGTGTTGTGAATATCAAAGTGTTGGATTACTATAAAATACAGGATATAATACATCGTAGATCGTAGATCGCCAGCTTGGTCGACTGGTGAGCGAATCTGCTTGCGAGCGGGAAGACCCGGGTTCGAATCCCGCTGCCGACATGGTTGACGCGGCTAGAAATACAGCATGGGACTTGGGTAAACAACCGAATAATTATCGAAGTAATTATCCGACCCAAGAATGGGCCAGAAGGTTCGTTCCTATAGCCTCATTCTATTCTTCTATTCTATTCTAGGACTGTTTTTCCTTATTAGCCATACTCCGCTTTAACATGGAAACTCCTTCGGAAAGGCGTTGACTGCCATATAAAAAAGGAGCAAACTTACAAAAATTATTAAAACACACGTAAATTTTTCCACATGCAGGTCTACTCATTGATTAATTTTGTAGACTTCAATGACAGACAGGCTTCGTGTGGAAAATTGACGTAAAATAACGGAACACTGTGTGAGTCTTGCGACAGTCACATGACTGCTGTTTTGATCGAAAACGTATTTTGAATTCTTCACTACCATTCATCAAAGTAAACCACCTTACTGTCTTAGAAAAGATATTAAGTAATTTTCAATTTCATACAATGCAAAATTTTCAAACTAAACCTGGGAATTAAAGTTCGCGCAAAAAAAATGATTGATTTTGGGGATCATTGGTCATTTTTTGGGCAAAAAGCTAGCTTCGCTATAAAAAAGCCTTACATTTAATACAGTTTGTTGCCACGCGTTCAGTTTATATTTCAATTTATATTGATGAGTCAGATATTTATTTACCTTACCTATAATACAAACCAAGAGTGTCTTTTAGAACCATCAACCATTCGCCCGTTCCGCATACCGTAAAAATCATCGAAAAGGAATCTTTTGAGAGCGCTCGGCCTAAGTGCAAGAATGAAACGAACAAAGGTTCTTAAGACGAAACCCTGCTGACAAGACTACTGAGGTATCGTTTATGAAGGAATGAGGTCTTTAGGGTGGCATTTGTTCGACAAACCCCCTCAGAAGTGTGAAATAAACATTCATGGTAGCATGAATACCACGAATGCCTGAAGTGGGCCCATGCCGTCTCCTGAACTTCGTCTCCAGGCGCCATTAGCAGACGATTTACCGTCTGTTTGTTCCAGTAGACTATTTAGTGTGTTATTCTGTGGTAGCAAAATATAACCTTCTTGTGGTAAAAATAAATGCTGGAGCAAGCAAATGATAACTTAATGCATATGGATTAGAAACTGTGGGTTGTGGTGTGGAGTCGTAGCGTATGGTAATAAAATGTTTTCTCACAGTTCATGCGCATATATAAGTTAAAGTTTCAAATAACTGAGGAGTAACTAGGACCTCGATGTACACAGAATTTACGTGTGAAAAACTTGTTACGAAGCACTGGGAAAATTTTTGTGATCAGTTGCATGTACATGATTTTTCTCATCATAATATGACAAGAGGTTTTGATACGTAAAAACTGAAAATTTTATTTATTAGAAAGCGGTTTGCCGAATGTTTTTTTACAAGAAACCTTTTTCCATACGTGATGGTTAAAAATTTTTGTGTACATAAGCCAGCGTGTTGCATGTACATAATACTAAAAAATACAGTTCAGCATATTAAGGATTTTTCATCAATTTTAGGATTAATTAGTCCATTTCCAAAGAATCTCACACCAAAAAGGAAAATAAAAACAAAAGTGAAATAGAACATTTTGAATAGCAGACGTTTCAGAACACAAAGATTTCATGGTTAATCATGGAAAAAGACAAAGGTCAAGCTTTAAATATGCTGAAATTTAAAAGGCAAATGTATACATTTAGTTTTTTAATATATGTGTTATTTTTGATTATTTTGTACTTCTGCATCAATGTAATCTTTGTCGAATAATACAAATCTTTCAAGTATCTTAAGGAAACAGTTCGTTGAGTTGAATTCACGGAATGCAGTTTGATTCATGCTGATAATTGCCCAGCTTCCGTGACTCAGCAACATCTTTGATGCGTGAAAGCCTTTCGTTTTAGCATAAAATTTTAGCATTGCCAGAAACCCCGAAGATGAAGATGGATGCGAGTAAAGCTTTGTCCATTTTACTCATTAGAGACCTGGTAAAGCAAATCAGCTATGGCAGGTTGGAGCTTTGCAAAAGAATGCAAATGGTCCTAAAGGAAAGCCGACAATTTAGTTTCAGTACGCATTACTGGCAGCAGTGTGTCGTATTCACGTCTGTAGCTGATAACTTCATCACGTGTGGATAGCTCATCCCAGGGGATCTTGCCCCCCGCTGGCCCCACACAACTGCTGCTGGATTACTTGCCCCAAAGCTGCTATTGTCTGCTGCCACAGTCACCCCCGACTGCCATCATTTGCCACTTTGTCCCCACAATTGCAGCTTCGATGGTGCCACGACCGTCCTTTATTGCAAAGTCCACTTTCAAAAGAGGCCATGCAGATGCAGGAGAAGCTCTTCGTTTTGGTGCTGCTGGTGTCATGCTGGTACTGGAAAGCTACTTTTCAAATCGTCAGAGAACATCTTCATCCTAATGATGGAGACCATAATTATTCTTGCTAACAACTGAGAACATCTTCATCCAAACGATGGATGCCATATTCTTGCTAACAACTAGGAACTTTTTCATCCAAACGATAGAGACCATATACTTTTGAATGAAGGAAAGTTTTCATTCAAACAACGGATGGTATTAAAATGACAGAAAATACCTGTATCTTGACGGCAAACAGTCATAATCAAACCATGGCCACCAATTTTTTTTGGAAACTCTGGGTTTGGAATTTACAATCACCCAACAGTTACGAATTGAACAATAATGAACTCACTGAATACCAAGATTTTGTTGCAGTGTTTCAGTGTAAGCCGATGTATGGAAATGCACGAAATAATAGGCTAGAAAGTGAAAAGAAACGAAATAGAAACACTAAGAAGCAGAATATACATTTATTCAATGTATATTCTTAGTTGAAGTTGGTGTGTTTCTGATTTGAAATGAGTGTCCCTTCTGATATGAATTACATAAGTCTTCTCACTTAGATAATTTTATTCAATACCTAACATTCAATGGCAAACTACGAGTTCAAAAGCTGAAGTTTAGTATGTTCTAAAGCATAGAGTTTAAAATATGAGAACACACATGAACGAATTCATCATCATCACCAGCTTGGTCAACTGGTGAGCGAATCTGCTTGCGAGCGGAAAGACCCGGGTTCGAATCCCACTGCCGACATGGTTGACGCGGCAGAAATACGGCATGGGACTTGGGTAAAACAACCGAATAATTATCGAAGAAATTATCCGACCCAAGAATGGGCCCGAAGGTTCGTTCCTATAGACTCATTCTATTCTATTCTATTCTAATTCAAGTATAACGTCCATGAATAGCTTACTAATCTCAACAAAGGCCGTTTTTATTTTCTAGTTATCTAAAAAAGTTAGCAAAGATATACTTTATGTACATATATTTACCAGTTAATAACGTGGAAAGTTATTTCTAGAATTCCTGCATGCAAATCTTCGCTCAATGAATTTAAGCTTGACGTCGTACGTCGCACTCATAAAGACGTCATCACGAGTCATGCGTCGCTTCCATATAAACGTCATTCATTACAAGTCATGCGTTGATTGATGATGTCATTCATCACGAGTCATGCGTTGATTGTTGACGTCTTTCAACACGAGTCACACGCCGTGTCAACACAAACGTCACACTCAATAAATTTAAACACATCTGTAACATGTACTCGAATTTAGGTGATCGATTCAGGCAGCTCGGTGAGGAAGCAAGAACCCTGCAGGCCTGCGAGGACAAAGAGTTTCCACACTCGAGCCTCGGTAAGAAAAGACATTTCATTCTTGTGGTGCGATCTCTGGGGCGCCGCAACAGAAGCCCAATGAAGAGCTTTTACTCCTCTGATGACCGATTTAAGTATCCAACGCACAGCAAGGAGCCACGTCCGAGATTGTATCACGTTGGGTAATATGACTGCTGGAGATCAACATTCTCCTCTAGGACGTCTGTGGCTTCCATAGAAGAAAAAAGAGCCGTTTGAAATAAGGAACGTAATTCCCTGATGTCGTTTGATAAGTCTTTTCTTATGAATAATGGGAGGCGATCGAAAGACTCCTTGTGGATGAAGCGATAGGAACAGTGGACTTAGGATATGTGTTCAGCGGGAAGTTGGTCTTTTGAACAGAATGAACACAATAAATATCCTACCAACCACAAAACCACTCTCCTGACAATTGAATTCCAGTGAACCTTTCATTCGATTTTCAGAATGTATATTTTGTGCAGAAGATTTATTTCAAGGCTGTTTACGGAGTGAATAATAGAGATACAAGTGGTACAGGGGGGAGCATCAATTTAATTGGCATTACAGTAAAAGTTTAAAAAACTACAGGTACTTGTTTTAGACCCCTAATACTCGTGATGATGAAGTTATTCGATACCGAGCAAAGTGCATGAAAAATGAACATTTTTTTAAATTGTTTCATTGACTTTTGTGTTTTTTATGAAGTGACAGCTCAATATGCGTTAGATCATAGCGAATGCAAGTACGAGATGGTGTGTGTTCACCATCTCTGCCGATCCCATGGAGTTTATAAGTATAAATGGTTGAGAAGAATCGCTTGGCAAAATATGCGCTATGTGTAAAGGATAAAATATAAGCACTGAGCAACGTCATTAGAGTTTTCTGATTAACAGTACAGCAATAATTTCTCTAATGCGAATAAATTAAAATTCAATCATTTATGGTGTCAATGGAGTGTAATTTGATTTAATCCAACTCAATATTTTTATAAACAAGTCTAGTTCTATATACTGCACGAAATGTTCTGTTTCTCACATAGAAATAATTATCAATTTACTTAAGTATTATTCCAGATCAGACAAAAATAAATAAAGAAGTACTCGTTATAGCCTGCCTCAGAACCTAGATACGTAAAATTTACTTTTTAAAAATGATATTTAATCTTGTGACTAGTGATCCTGCACGTAATTGCTGTAAGCAATAATATTTTTGGCAAAAAACGAGCGCAAAACTTGTAATTTCTTTCTTGGCAAATATCTGCCAGAAAATGTGCAAATACTTTTTTCAAGACTCAGTTATTATATTTTCGAGAATACAATACTGTTGATGACAGTAATTTAGAAAGAAAAGTTGACAATCAAGTGTGACTTGCAGCATAGATGAAGCTCTACTCGCATATTTTCCAAGTAAAATATTCTGGAAACAATAAAAACAAAGAAATAACATTTGTAATAAATCTTATACTCTGCTAAAAATTACGTTTGAACATTTTATCATTTACCATAATTTTGCTGAAAAAGCAGTTTTACTGCCAAAAATTCTGGAACAAAAATAAAATATTTTACGTGAAAGCTGCTATACATTTAAATCTCAGCTATTTTTTCCCGTACGCCTGGATACATTGTGCGGCAAAATAACTTCCTTCTTTGACAGGAACTTCTTATGAAAAAAGGAAATTATGTTATCATTTTATAGTTATTTTTTACCATTTACTTTTTAACATTATTAATGTTATTTCATTTTATAGTAGGTGGCAAGTGACATTAGGAGTGTGAGGGAAGAGCGTGAGCAACAGAGACCACAGCGAGCTGTCGGAGCGTAATATGTTAGGTGATCCCGGCACAGCAGGAACCGGGACCAGCTTCTCAATCACGCTGCTCCCGCTCCTCAGCCCAAAATTGCAAAACTTTGTGTTATGTTACTTTATTGCTATTTGCTATGTTCCAAAGTGCTTTGTTTTATTCTTCTCGCTAAAACATTGGACTTGAAATCGACATCTCGAATGTCAGTTGAGAAGCAGGAGGTTTTATGTTATTATTTGAGGGTCTTGAATAATTTTAGTTTTGGTCTGGGAAACAAACATTGAAGAAACCATCGATGGTAAATGGAGTACTTTCTGATACTCTTAAAACAAAATGGTCTTGAGAAATGCTATTTTAAACTTGAGAAAGAACTGACAGAAAATTGGCAAATATTGACCGCACAATTTTATTCGTTATTTCTTTCAAGTTGACGTTGAATAACACCAGGAAAAATCGCTTATGAAATAACTAAGATGATTCAAAAACATTCGGCTGCTGTTTTTGCTTCTGCGTCATGTTGTTTTCCTCCATTAAAAATAATTGCACAGCTTCCGAAAATATAAGAGTCCCCGTAACTATAGGAATATCCGTAACTATCATATAAGAGTACACATAATTGTATGATTCCTAGTAAAAGAAACTGCGAGAAAAGTAACAGTGACTGGTTGTAGATGATAGTTGACTCGATAGTATGCAGACGTATATAGACATTATTATTACAGACAGCAAAGAGATATGTAGAAATAATTGTTGAGACAATGATGAGTAAGACACTCTGCTCAAAAACGGTGGGTCTTCCTTAAAATTTACTGCAAAAATTCTAATACTAGAAAAAACGTGAGCTCTCCAGTCCGAATGTACTGTGTGCACCCTTTGCAAAGGCTTCATATACTTTTTTTCCCACATCGTGTTATTTCAAATAATTTTAAAGTATGAAGCCAAAACATGTATTTAACTCTAGACGAACTACCCCGGGAGAATCAACCTAGTAAACAGATGTTCATTTTAAAATGAGTACAAACAGATTTTTATTGTAATGAGTGCTACAGTAGATAAATTGCACTGTTTCTGAATTTCTCTCACTGTACTTTCACTCAACACTAACCGCAACCTCGCCATAGTTATTCGCAACAGCTGCATCTGTGGTTATGCAAAACGACACAACCGAACTAAAACTAGTTTGTCCGTGATGTTGCCGCTCCTTGTATTGTACAATCTCTGATTGAGAAAGACTGGCGATTTATTCAAGTGTGTCCCTGTACGGAAAATTCGAGTAGCCTGCTGGTTTTAATGGATGGAAATTAATGAACATTATTGCCTAGACGAGAATGGTGAACGTCGTGCTGGCTTCTGCGCTTGTAATTTTTTGTTATGAATTTCCAGCGAGTACTTGATCATTAACCAACACTACAATGAGCAAAATAAGCATATACACTAAACATAAGCAATAAGAAAAAACACTAATCAGTTTTTACTGATCTTGAGAAAACGTGACAATATTAAGAAAGGAAAAGATATTTCAGATGTCTGTTTTCAGTTTCCTTATCCACTTTCAGTTCCTATGTTCCGTTCCAGCTTCCATGTCCTGTTCCATTGTGTACGACCGTTCCAAATTTCGAGTAATGCTGCTTCTGGAACTCTCACAGCGTGCACAAGAGCATTTAACTCTCACAGTGAAGTGCGAGGAGAACAGCAGCAGCACGACGCTGCAGAGGGACATGGAAGGCAGCTTTACGAGCACATTTCGCGTTGACAAGTCTATCAGGAGGCGCTGCAGCATCTCTCCCTCACGAGTCAGTAGTGGTCAGTAGCGCACTGGCCCTAAAGCAGACCAGTAATCAAGTGAGACCTTCCATCAGCACTGCTGTCTTGAGGCCCTCCTGTCCTATCAGGCTCGCAGCAGGAGACCGCGAACAACGGCAGCTAAAATCGCATATTTGCCGCAATTAATCGGCCGTAATGTGTCGGGCGCCCCGGGAGCCCATAGCAGGGCTCGGCAGTCGATTGCCGCCCACCTCCCTCAAACCTGCCACTTCACCCCGTGCCTACCCTCTCCTCCTCGAAGAAACTTAGCTGTCCAGAGTATCCTTGCATGGGCGACTGCCTCTAACTCAGGCACGGCTGTCCTCTTTACTTTGATTAGATCATGTTGTCAATACTAGACATGTGGTTGCATTGCTGACCGCCAAAAAGTTGCTTTTTCGTTACCGTCTTTTCGTTTTTTTCGGGGTTGCAAGAATTTTGCTTTTCTGAATCTACGCTTGGATTCGTGCACTCACTGGGCTGCTTTGAAACCTCAAGAAAATCATTAGTGTAGATTTTTATTTTATTGGTAAATTTTCATATTATTATAACGGATTAAATTTGCTATTGGTAATACAAATCTTATTATTATTATTAAATACCTACATACATATTACTGCTACGAATTACAAGTTGCATAGGGACAACCATGTTCATGAGAAACACAAGAAGCAATATGAGACTCTTCTCTCTTTGTATTAATGTACGAAAAAAGTACATTTCTATTTCTCTTCCACTACACATCTCATACTGTGTTCAGACCTCCACGCAACCCCAAATCTCCTCCAAGATAACATCATTTTTAATTTTCCTTGGCCTCAGCCACGGAACGAAGATTCCTGTTTTCCCTCGCGTGGAGTTGACCTGCGGTATCTTGACCCACACCTTCTCCAGCCCAGCAGTCGTGGCCAGGATCCTCCAGCCCAGCAGTCGTGGCAGGTTCCTCCAGCCCAGGAGTCGTGGCCAGGATCCTCCAGCCCAGCAGTCGTGACCAGGATCATTAAAGCAGGATCCTGCAGCCCAGCAGGATCATTAAAGCAGGATTCTGCAGCCTAGCAGGATCATTAACACGTTGAGTGCGATACGACCCACCGGTGGGTCACTTAGGTTAGGTTCTGTAATTTTTTCCAAGTCTTTTAGTGCCTATGTGTACAAAGTAAAGATTTGCACCGGCTGGACAATCGCAACCAACGTGTTAAAGCAGTGTCGGGGCTGAAGACAAACACTGAAGGGTCATCGATGTCAGGAGCGCGGCTCAGTGACGGCACACTCGATGAAGCGGCCCATGATGGACGGCGCGCTGCCCTCTGACGGATGGAGCAGCTGACGTACAGGATCTTCTGCTCGTGGTCAGCTTAATAAACGATGCCTGCAACAGCTCATCCTTGAGCTAAATGCTGTAACTTTCTTTCCATGTCCTTGATAGTGCTGTGGAAAGACTGTATTGTGGTGCAAATTGTGTTTGCAGACAACCATTTCAACTTCGTTGTTTGATTGATATTGATTAAGCATACGTGAATCTATCAAAAGGAATCATTTGAAAGGACAAATTATTTGAGAGAATCTAAACTAACCAACCCCTTTTCTAATAATTATTAGTAATCACAATTTATACAGAGAATAGAGGTGCATAATATACATATATATATATATATATATATATACATATATATAATACTGTACATTTCATAGGTATTGTTTTTCAAGCTATCACGAGTCTGAAGGATCTTAATCAAATTCGTATAAATTCTGAAAAACAAACCTAAAAATTGTTGACCTTTCTCGACACTAGTGCAATGATGCCGACCTAAAATTTCCCTAACCACTACTTTTTCTGTATACGGTCAGCACTAGCTCCCAAGAATCAATGACTGATTATTTGAATTAATAGACATTATCTGGGATTTGACTACTTTTCAGGTTAACTGAGGATCTTAGTTATATCACTACGGCTTTCATAGATCTATTAACATAGATTAATAATTTGATCAACGTAGAGAATCATTCTAGTCTCTTGAGTGTTAGAGAAGCAGTAAACATATACTAGTTATCTCTATGAAGCAGTTGTGCAAGAAATATACAGGTGAACTAAACGAGCTCTGTAGGAAAACATTGCAGGACAGAGTGAAATGTATGCGTCTCTTCGCATTCGCCATGCTTCTCTCTTTAATTAAACTCATTTGTGGGCGACTCCCCGGTGATATGTACGCAATTGTACCGTCTTATTGCCTTCTTCATCAACCAGCGTGACTTTGAGAGGGTTGTAACCTAGCACTGCACCACTGCCTAGAGACTGATACCTCTGTGCCATAGTGAGGTGACTTTCAAAAACGAAAATCGATATCTTAATATCATTTTCTGATATGTAGAATACCAAATGCATGCATATAAGATAGATGTCTTGTTTGTTATTGCACACATGAATCCAACACGTTTTATCACGGATAGGTATTCTATTCTACATTTGTGTCCTAGGCACTAAACGATATATAATAATAAAATTCCGGTTATCTTTTTTCTGGGTGACTCTGTATAGGAGCGTCAGCAAGCCCTGAGGAGAGTCCAAGGCTCCTCTCACCCACCGCATCCATGCCTTGAGTCGCAGGCGGCACATGGGGTCGTCAGAAGTACAAATGAGGTGTCTAGTACGTACGGCGCTTCATAAGGTCCGCGTCCTACCGATAAATTTGCGGTAAACTCCGGAACCCACCCTGCTGGGAACACGCTGCATGGTGACGCTTTCGAGGCCTTCAATAAAGATCTATTGGTGCATAAAAACCTGTAAATCTTTGTGACTTACTTAAAAAATCATAGAAAAACTCCTGACCTTGTTATGCTCCCTGCACATTTCTTGCAGGAAACAGGGAAAAATATTAAAACTCTATATAGTCCTGCCTCTTACCCGTAAAATTGGATTCATTTTTCCAGGAGTGAACACATTGTACGTTAATTTTTTCATTATTACTGAATTTTGACTCCCTACAACAGACATTTACTGAGAGCAATGAAAATAGTCATACATATATGCAAATTCCTTCTACTTTGCATCAGGAGATGAAGAAAGTAAAGCTACGACGTCTAATCTGAGACTACAGTCAATAAATAATTACAGAAAGAAGCCTGGGGTTATTTTCCTTCGATGATTTATAGTTATTTTGTATTAGGAACGGCGTTGAATTATTATGAGGCAGAAGGATGACTTCAGATATCAACAGTTTAAGTTATTTGTAGGTACAGTTATCAGTCAATAATCAAATTTTTCGTATGAATGGTCCGATGTCTTATTAGCTCGATGTGTGTTTACTAACAGTAAAATAATACCCGTTGTAGATATTTCAGAAGAATGTTATAACTTTTCTGTTTCTATCTCACTCAAATATTCAGTCGCTACTAAAATGAAAAAAACGTAGTAAAGTTACGTTCTTTCATCATGCATTTAAATAAGACACGTTGTAAAGTTATGGTTTTTCATCATGCATTTGAATGAGAAGAAATAGTATAGGTACGTTCCCTCATCATTACATTCCCTCATCTCCCTCATCATTTGAACCATTGAGGGAGTTTTAATATCTGACCTAAACACATTCATAGTACTGATGTCAGCTTGAATGAAACTGGAAAATATCACTCAAGTTAAGCTACAAGTACATTCTTTCTTCTGCAACTAACATTAAAAAACTCTCTTTGATGGGAAACAGTTGGGCAGATGGAAACAAGGTCTAAAAGTTTTACTCATACATTACACTTTCAACATTATATAATATACTCTTGATGAAGTACAAAAAACAGAGATGAAATATTAATTTAATTAAAAAAGAATTTTCAATGTAATTTACTAAATTTTTGAAGGCCATCTTTGGATCTCTCTGGTCGAGCTTACAAGACGACGTGCGTTCTTTGTTTGTTAATTCGTTCTTTTTAGTTCTTTGATTACCTTTTACTGTATTTTCTGCCTCGTTTTTTCATTTTCCTATTGTTACAGCGGGTGGTTTGGAAAACTCCTTTAATATCTTTTGGTAGGAACGGTCGAGTTATTTGTTATTTAACAGGATCTGACTGAAAACAATGTATGCACTAGTTTTAGTACACTCAATCCTAACTTTTATCACACGCACTGAAAATAAATTGTTTTAAAAACACTAAAAACCGAAATATTTTCCTGGCTGTGCCCTAATTGTATCCGACCAGACAGAGTAAAATTTTGATCAGTATTTCAAGGTGTGATGAAGAATTTTATGAAGTATCATGAATAACGTAAAATTTATGTGTGTAAATTACCTTTATTTCTTCACTCACTCCCATGGTCATTTTCCATCATTCAATTCGAAAATGTGTCTCACCGAATTCAATTTAAAAAAAATTATGCATCAACTTCTGACGCTATCAATGAGATAAAATACATGTTCACAGTTTCTAGAAGATACTAGAATATTTTCAGACACTTAAAATAACATTTCGAAGTGAAATTTGTCGTTTTACAGAAAATCAACGCCAAAGAAATGCTAAAAAACAAATAAAACGCAGCTCATCGATGCAAACTTTGATTTTATACCTGTTTTTGCATATTGCTTCTGACTTGCAAAATTGCAGCCCCAATTATAGGCCAAATAAATTCGAAACGATTTATGTTACAAATGATCATTTTGAACTCAATTTACACGCGGAAAAAATCAACGCGCTGTTTTTATTTTCATTCTCACGTGAAATACGAAAATTCTCTCCTAGATGGGCGTCCTCCTTGTTGAAAAGCCTGGCTAAAAATCTGCGGCGTCACAGAGAGACTTAAATGAGACACAAATTTTATGAATTTTGGTCTGGAAAATGCGTGATCTCTGATACGCAGAAAACAACCAGAGCTTTTTCGGAGACAATAAAATTCATTTGGAATATCAACTTGACTATCAGCAGCGAGTTTAAATGATGTACTTACTCTGAATTTATGTATTATAGATGTGTATGAGGATATTGTTAGCATACTGAATACGGAATATTGTTATTTAGCAATAAATTGAGTGCTTTTATAAATTGAGTTCACTTGACAGATGTTTGTGTCCCATTCGCATAAAACACATCATGAGTTACTAGAAAAGCAGAATTCAGATTTATCTTCTATCAACTGCATAAATTTTCATGAATGATACGTTGTTCCAAGTCAAAGAATTTATAGGTTCGTACATCTACGTAGATGATACAGTTTTTTGCTTGGAGACTTGGTAACGAGAATTACCGAACTTAATAAATGATCGAAATGCACAATGCAAACAAATGCTCTCTCTCTCCGGCAAGAATGTGGACACTAGAAAAAAGCAGCCAATGACCGAACTTTCTTTTCTACTCAACCCTGGAATGCAAAACCAGCTGTGGGAGCGACGTTTGCGTCAGCAGCTGTGAAAATTTCTGGAGAAGCAAAGTAAAATTACAATTTTCTCTTTTTGTGTTATAACCGTGCATTTTAACCAAGCGTTATGAGAGTGCGTTTTAGTCTTGCTGCATAATATTCACTTATAATTGAGTGTTTTATCTTTTGTTAAAATAGAAAGTTAAAATAGGTCGTTATGAGCCTGCGTTTCAATCTTGCGTAACATATTACGTTCAAATTGAGCGTTTTTTTGCGTTATATCAAGCGTTATAATTGTGTGTCATGAGTGTATATTTTCCTGTTGCTAAATAATACGGCATTTTACTTATACGTTTTATTTTGCGGTTTAATTGTGCGATGTAATCGAACGTTATAATCAAGTGTAACATTCTTGCGTTATGTTCATTTGTTAAGTTTCACACGTACAGTAGATTAACTGCCTCTGATATTGCTGAAGTAGAATATCACGATAGATTCTTCTGAAGACTGTATATGTATTTATTTACGACCTACATATACGTATTAATGCTACAATCAAAGCACACTAACAAGCTAATCGTATTAAACCGATATCAAGAAGCGTAAAAGGAAGAATAATTTACGCTATCACCATCAAATGCCTGGGGAAAGGATAACTTAATATTAGTTGAACGGAGTGAAATCATTCGCAGCTCTGCAAGTAGTTGCTCAGGAGAATACATAGTTATGTTGTATTTCTGTTTATTTTTTCTGCAAGAGCCCGGAAGGGTTCGTGTAAAGAACGATTGCTTGTCGACACAGTGTTGTGTTCTGCACACGATCAATCACTTGAGATCATATAATTGAGAGCTCGTCGATCAGCAAGATCTGCTCTGGACGTTACGAGATCCTGTCATGTACGCCAACACTACAGGGAGAAACCGCTAGATTTCAAAGACGAGGTTTAAAGTCGCTAAAAGGTGCCGAAAAATTGTACGTTATGTACCAGAACATCTTCTAATTCTCACAATATAGACTTTTAAAAATGTGTAATGAAATAAGAACGACGTAAAAATGTATGTTCAGAAACTGGCTTTATAAGATTCATACTATTAGAGTAGCCTTGAATCCATCATAATGTTTGGATAGCTCATTTGACCAGGAAGACTTAGATAAAAAGGCTGCTTATTCTTAGTACAGATGATCATGAAATGACAAATGAACGCCTTTTTAAAACTTTTGAAACCTTGCTGGAGATGAAATACATATATGCTTGATTTCATTGCTGATGTCTCGTGATGATAGTGTATGGACGCCCTTTTAAAACACAGAATGGGAATAAAGAATTTGCATGAAGTACACAGGACTATAATGTGTAATTTCCCAATGATGCAGAGATGTTTATAAAAACTTGAGATTGACACAAGCCTGTGTATGAAACTTACTTGTTGCGCGGTTTGTTTTACGTCATACGGGGTAATTGGTTAATTTTAAGCGTAATTTTCATTTCAAATTGAATATATGTTATTAGAAACTATTGAAAGATGGCAATTGAATCAGAAGCAAGGAGTGGGAACTAGGGGAGAAACTTTCGAAGCCTGTCATGCAGATATAAATGACGTAAAACACTTTTTTTACATTCCTACAACTTCAGTGTGTTGTACAATCCATTTTTCTGTTTTGCAATTTATTTTTGTTGGCTGATGCGATTGTCTTGCACTGTAATTAAAATAAAATTCAACTAATTTTGCAACGTTATCCAGTTATTATATAGGAAATAAATGAATGGGCCTGTTAAATGAAAAATTCCGGTGCAATTATTATTGTTCATTAAATATAATTACTACATTGAAACATAAAAGCATGCAATGTATTAATATCCGAAATATTACTAATTAAAAATTGAATCACATACTTTAAGTCAGTGGGTTCACTTTTTGCAAATTCCTACTTTCTTGAATTATAATCATATATATTTAAACATCGCTAACAGTGGAAAAAATTTGAAAATTGTACTGACATTGCATCTGTGCTTAGTTTTCCATTTTCATTCGTAGCTAAAAAAATGATTAAGTGTCAAGAAATTGTTCAACGTTAAGCACGCGGAAAAATATATCAAATAATAGGAATAAACTATTTTGAGGTTATTTTATAAGTTCTAACAGCTCAGTTAATGAGATACATTTACTAACCAAACATGGACGTCATATACATTCTTTCCATTTAATTTCAGTCGTTCATCTGGCACCCCACTAGAATTCTGGTGAAGTACCTGACTACCCCCACCAAGTGGGTAACTAATGGACTACACTGTAACTCACTAACAGAAATTAATCCTTGACAACAGCAGCAAGTAACAAATGGACGACACTGTAAGTCACTAACAGAAATTACTCCCTGATAATAACAGCAAGTAAGTAACTAATGGACTACACTGTAACTCTCTAACAGAAATTACTCCCTGACAACAGCAGCAAGTAAGTAACAAATGGACTACGCTGTAACTCTCTAACAGAAATTACTCCCTGATAATAACAGCAAGTAAGTAACAAATGGACTACGCTGTAACTCTCTAACAGAAATTACTTCCTGATAACAACAGCAAATGGACACCAAATGGAATGATAACAAGCAAATGAACTACATTTTATAGAAGTTCACACGACAAGCGTGTGAATGACAACGCTCGAGCAGCTAAGAAATTCTCACTGTTACGATAGGACTATAATCATATTCTCACTGCACTCCGTTCGAGCATAAGCGATTACGTCCCATTGTTTGCTTGTGCAGTGCACGCATTGTAATCTCATGCCCTAATTATGATAAGCTACTTTTCACAGTCAAAATATGTTCATCCTCATTTGAGTTTAATTTGTAGGTAGTTTGCGGCCATCACATGACAATAGGGTCATTAGACCAGGAATAACAGGTCGTTTACGAGATTTCGGTGTTGTGTACTGGCCAGAACCTCTTCAAGAATATAATGAATCAGCGACAATTACGGCTGGTGAGCAACTCCAACATCCTGTAAATTTTATCCTTTTCTGTGCGCCCCAACACAATACAAAGGAATGGGCTAACGTTACTGAGCGGCTAAAACTTTTAATTTGCACCTCCTTAGTGACTCGCAAATTGTTTGCACTCGGTGACCTCTGCGCATGATCTCCTCCATATATCAAAGACTGGATGACTTTTTGTGGGTCGTTAACTCGTTTACTCTGACATTCTAAACTACACTGAACCGCAACTGGTTTCCTAACCTCATGCGTGTGCGGACGGTGCTTAGGCGATCATTCCAAGGCGATATCACATGTCCTCGCGATTCATATTCATTTTGATGCCGTCAGTTCTCAGTGCTGACGAAATGATAGGATGAGTCTCGTCGATCCATCATGTCGGAGATGTCGGCATGATCGAGACCAACTGCTTCCCATCGTTCGATTGCCGGCTCAGATCTTCACCTGAATACTGTAACTGTGATCAGTCAGTACCATGGCAGTTTGCTCAGTAATTTTCGGTAGATGAGAAACTTTGATAGTGATGCTAATCCATCAAAATACCGCATCAGTGGACCATTAGAGCACTACGCCGCACCTGGGTAAAGAATATCACTCGTCTCTGTATCAAACTCTTGTACGACCAAACTCCAGGAGTTATTTCGAAGCAACCCTTCGTTTTTAGAAGTCGAATTAATGCACACTTGTCTGGTAATTCTGTCAATTTGTAAGGTGTAGGTATTTAACATCAGCAATCTTTCTCGTCTGGCATGCACACCCTTTTTTGAAGTTTAACACATTCGAAACATTTTCAGAATATGATTTCGCTCCTGTTTTGTGCGAAGCGTTGTGTTTTAACTCACTTTTTGAATGCATGCATCGTCTCATTTCTCAAATAACTCACTGCCCATTACGAGATGGCAATGACATAATAATAATAATATTTTCTGACACTGGCATAACTATTAAGGTGTCAATGACCACAAATTTGAAAGAAATGTTTGGTAATTTTCTCACCAATTTCGTATCATGTTGACGATATGGATTGTATGTTCCTTCTACCAAATACGGTACCAAAAAACCTACACTTCGATAAACATGAACATTCAGCCGCTGTTTCAACAGAAAACATGTCAATAGAGGCTGTACAAGTACAGGTCGATAAGACATGACTATGTAAGTACAGTGAACATTATAGTGGGCCCTATAGTTCATAGTCGTTAATTTTAGGGGGCTTGATTTTACTTGTCTATGTGAACTCCCAGGCTTGTTTAGGTACGACTCATGTTTCCTCTACAAGAACTCCAAATATTCGACACATAATTATGAAATTAATCCAAGTTCACCTGAATTTGACCAACTATTTCCTGATGATTCAAAGACTCTAAGTCGAGATCTAAATATTTGCCCCAGATTTTGACATAACAGCACGACCAGACTGACATGATGTTGCTAGGAGAGGAGATGGAGGTGTAGGGAAATTTCCAAGACATCGTCAGCTCTTATAGAAAATTATTTTTTGAGAAAGAGTTTAAAACTCTAGAAAACTTTTTAAAAATAAACATGGAATATTCTGCAAAATACATCCCACAGCTGCTTACGGGATACCAAATAACTATGTTCAATTTGTAATTTTTTAGGCGTTAATATCTGATTTTTGGCGAATAGGTTAGAAAGGTCGCAATAGGGTCAACATAGGTATTTAGTCAACAAGACATCATGTAAGAAATTTAGAAATAGCGGCTGGGAAAATGGGTTTCCAGTTTTGACTACCTATCTCTACCTTGTGTTTTCTAGTCTGACCATCAGTGCAGTTAAAAACTATGCTCAATGAAATTTCTTACACGAAGATACACAAACCCGTCACTTAAAAAATTAAATAACACTGAATGAAACGATAAAAAATGCAATCGTTCACTCTAAATCAGTAGACCTACGCATTCATTGGTATTTCTGACGATATTTTATAAGAGACACATCTACTGCTCTGCAAATTTTTAAAATATTTTTGGCTTACAAGGACATGCAGGTCACCTCTTCCAAAAATCGTTAGAAGTAAACTTAGGTTTCAAAATTAGTCTCGTTTTCATTCACCAAATCATTTTGTTTTGTCTTATGACCATACTTGATAATATCTGCACTACTCTTTCACACCTATATGTTGCTCAAAGATAATCCATACTTCTGTGAGCTTTTTTTCTCCTCTATGTCAGGTTGGATTTCAGCTGTTCGCACAACTACTAGAGACAAAGTGGTTTGCCTTGCCTTTTATAACTGTAGAACAATAACTGTCTGCTCCTTATTTCAATTTAAAATAAAAACTTTCTTCACTTTCAGCAAATATAATACATTCATGAGCGGGCCCCCCATAACAAAATTGGCAGCTGAGAAGCAAATAACGCTGTTCCTCTGCAAATAAAAGTTATTGTAGCACTGTGCGTCCGCTTGTAAAACACTCCTGAAATAAGTAGTGAACTCTACGTACTGTGCAATAACACGACCTAAATAAACGCTATTTGTTTTATTGTGAGCCAGGTTATGAGAGGCATCGATCTGCGCAAACTCGGGAGACGGAGATCAAGAGTTCTCATTTAGGGAGCCACCTATAATTTGTTTATAGTGTATCAGGAGACACGGCAGACTCCCATCCATCTGTCTGATGGTCTGTGTAAAGAGACCGCTCGACGGACTCTGCGATTATCTCCTACAGATATTGGTGCTCTTCGTCTCCGTTATTTAGTTTCGGCATGTAACAGTGCTAATTCTGGACGAATATTTTGCCTTAGTCCTGCGATCTGACTCTCTTTACTGTTGCAGCGAAGTTTCTTAACCAATTTCGGTCGCAGTTTCTTGCAACGTGCGTTGGGACTCGAAACGTATTATTTTAAATGATGACCTCGGTCTTGGTATGCAGTTGTCGTACAAGCCACAAATTTAACGGGGTCTTGTTCAAGAACATTTTCTACGGCTGCTGTATTCATCCCATAAGGTTATCCACCCTGTCTCCATAAACAACTTTTATTTTACAAAAAAGCAGTTTTGCCATTGCATTTTACAAGCGACAATGACGCTATCATGCACATCGTATGGAAAACTGACTTTTTTACAACCCATTTAAAAAATTTACAGTTTTGTACATCCCAGCAAACCAGTTACACGAAACTCTATGAAGCGATTTAAATCGTTCCGTTTATTGTTTTATGTGCATTTATTACTCCAAGTCCGAGATTCTCAAATACAAAATCACGGATGAGGCGTAAGCTCTGCCTGTCATATGCACTTTTCATGAGTCTGAATACCGAAAATGCTCTTATTTTTATCGGTACGCTTAATTCATTGGCTTGCCAGCGGTGCATTATGGGTACTGGCAATACAATTGGTGGGACTTAATTCTAACGAGACTGATATCATAATGAACCATGACATTCCTCCTTGGAGGATGATGTTTTTTACCATTTCTCCTAGATAATGATACATTTTAACATTCCCATTTGATGATGAAATACACTAATTTTCCCTTAGAATCGCCATGGTGACTGATTCTGAGAAAGGAGGAGCTTCAACAGCTCCCTATTTAAAGTTTACGTTTGTAAAAATATTAAGAAAATGACTAATTTGATCTATCTGTTCTTACAAAATTAGCAGTGCAGTGTAAATGATTACACTAGGATTGCAGGTAAAGATTAGGTTGCAAATACGAGATAGATCCAACATAATTCTACTATTCTTCTAAGAAAAGATTATCTCTAATGGAAGTATTAATATAGTGTTGACCTGCAGAGGCGGTGGAACCTGCATAGGCAGTGGTACCTGCAGAGGCGGTGGTACCTGCAGAGGCAGTGGTACCTGCAGGGGCAGTAGTACCTGCAGAGGTGGTAGTACCTGCAGAGGTGGTAGTACCTGCAGGGGCGGTGGTACGCGTGCCACTTAGGACGCTGGGACAACCTGTTCTCAGAGCGTCACGTCTACGATGAGGCGCGTGTCTCCAGAGCAGACGACACAAATGCTTTAAACTTCCTCGTAATTTTGCCTTCAGCGATAAATTCACTCGAAATTGATCTTATAACCAAGCCTGGAGCCAGCGGGCCGTCGTCCTGCCCTATAACTCGTGTTCTTGACCGGACTTATGTGCCGTGTCTAACTGATGTGATTTTACGCGCTTGTAAGTCGCCTGGATAACATAAGGCATTATGCCGCTTGTCTGCAGGCCCATGAACAGCCCTTGCTTTTGTAGTGTGTGCGGTATGGTGGCCGAGACGAATTCAAGAAAGAGCTGTTCTTATGTTCAAATATTTCTGAGGCGGGGAAAGATACTCATTTTTGAAATATTTCATACGAAATGAGTTTAATTTGAAACTCGGTTTTGTTTCTTTGAGCAGAATTTTTATTATGCTTCAGAAGTATATAGAACAAGGTGATGCGTAGATCTGAGCAAATGATTCTCAATGACTTTATGCACAAATATTCTTCCTAACTGCGTTATGTTTTTTTAGGTATCATTAATCGAAGTGGATCGTGATCAGCTTTTCTCATATGTAGATACTTAAGTCGGTCCTAGATAATGAAGGAGATTAACGTAAAAAATGACGTCTGTTGTAATTAGTTAGAATTAGAAAATTTTCACCTGTGTTTACAGTGTCGATATTCTGTGAGAGCAACAATAAAACAATTTATTGAAGTCAAATTAGGTTAGGAAATTTCCGGCAGAACTCCACTATTGTGATACCGTGCGCACCCATCTGCTTATTCTAATTTCAACGTTATTGTTTTATTAACTATAATTCAAGTCAAAGAGTGAATATTCTACGTAAATTTACGAATGTGTACATTAATTTCAGGGCGGGACTAATGTCAGATGAAAGCCACCCTGTGAGGATAGTCATCTAACTAGACATTCTTCTACAGAGATTTAATAGTGTATGCGAGTATGTGCGTGTGAATGTGTGTGTGAGAGAGAAAGTGTGTGTGGGAATGTTTGTGTGTGACGTGGTCTGAACTTCAGTTTAGCTCTGCCATAAACAGTTGTTATTGAAACGTAACACAAATTTGCCTCACGCTCGTGCACTTCAACCTGCGAACAACACAAAACTGAAATTTCCTAATCGTATTTGTCAAATTTCCAAGCCAATTGGCCCATTTTAGGGGCGGAGGAGAAGCCCGTTCCAAAATTTCCAGCGAGTACCAGTCAAATTTCCAAGTCTATCTGCCTGTCCTAGAGTTTCCTGAGCGTATCTGTCAAATGTCCCAGTCTTTTGGCCTGTTTATGTGGTGAAGGTGAGGCCATGGTCAAAAGTGTCATCATACAGGCATGAGAGTGGGAGTGTGTGAGCCTGTGCTCCGTCATGGATAATGCAGGTCTACGCACGCAGACCCAATGCGTCACCTCCATCACCACGGATCGTGCGTGCGCATAGCGCGTCTCATTAAACACATTTGATACGCATGAATTTGCGCTCATCGCTGTCACTTTATTTAGAGGTAAGGGACGTCCGCTGTGCGTGAAGTGATATCTTCGTTTTTGATGTGACGTGCTGGGCATTTTTGGGTTAGAGGTAACGTCCTAGGCATCTTGTGTTTAATGTGACGTACTGGGCATCTTGTGTTTAATGTGACGTACTGGGCATCTTGTGTTAGATGTGACATGCTGGGCATCTTATGTTTAATGTGACGTACTGGGCATCTTGTGTTTAATGTGACGTACTGGGCATCTTGTGTTTAATGTGACGTACTGGGCATCTTGTGTTTAATGTGACGTGCTGGGCATCGTTTTGTGAGCAGCGCATGAACAACATTGGGCATTGGGTCATATCAACACAGATTATCTTGGTTGGGCATCATACTACCTCTTATTCTTCAGCATACTGCCTCTCATTCTGCAGCATACTGCCTCTCATTCTGCAGCATACTGCCTCTCATACTGCAGCATACTGCCTCTCATTCTGCAGCATACTGCCTCTTATACTGTAGCACACTGCCTCTTATTCTGCAGCATACTGCCTCTCATTCTGCAGCATACTGCCTCTCATACTGTAGCATACTGCCTCTCATTCTGCAGCATACTGCCTCTTATTCTTCAGCATACTGCTTCTCATACTGCAGCATACTGCCTCTCATACTGTAGCATACTGCCTCTCATTCTGCAGCATACTGCTTCTTATTCTTCAGCATACTGCCTCTCATACTGCAGCATACTGCCTCTCATACTGCAGCATACTGCCTCTTATTCTTCAGCATACTGCCTCTCATTCTGCAGCATACTGCCTCTCATGCTGTAGCATACTGCCTCTTATTCTTCAGCATACTGCCTATCATTCTGCAGCATACTGCCTCTCATTCTGCAGCATACTGCCTCTCATACTGTAGCATACTACCTTTCATACTGCAGTATATTACTTCTCATTCTGCAGCATACTGCCTCTCATTCTACAGTATACTGCCTCCCACAGTGCAGCATACTGCCTCTCATACTACAGCATACTGCCTCATATACTGCTGTATACTGACTCTCATACTGAAGTACACTGCTTCTCATACTGCAGCATACTGCCTCTCATACTGAAGTACACTGCTTCTCATACTGCAGCATACTGCCTCTCATACTGCAGCGTACTGCCTCTCATACTGCAGCAAACTACCTCTGATACTGCAGCATACTACCTCTCATACTACATTAACGAAGCTCATACACGCTCCGTAATGACGGGAATTAAGCCTGTAGTATTTTAGTCTCTCATATAACTGTTCACGTAGCGACGCGTTATGATTCATTGTACCAAGACCGATACGAGCATTTCGTGTCTTTTTTTGGTCTTTTTTAAAAGAAAGAAGAAGTTTTCAATATTCTGAATAGTTATCTATAGCTAATTTAAAAAATTAGTACTGTGTAGTTCGGTGGAAGTTAGTGGCGAAAAATGGATAATTTTTCCACGCCTCTATCAATCAGCAGTACGATGTAACAAGCAATTAAAGGAGAATGTTAAAAGGTCTGTAATAATTAGAGCTGCTACTCAAGATACCTTACAATGTAATTTTAATATATTTTCTATAATCAGACATGCACTTTTAAGCACATTAGAAGATCATTTGCACGTATCTGCACTAATCAGTAGAACAATTTTAAAAATATTGAGAACTGACAGACACGTACGAGGTACAATCAACGTGGAAACATACTTTCTCCAACCCATGCACATCAATACAGATCGGTATCGCACTCTCTGTATTGCAGGAGAAACACAGTTTAAAGAACAGTGTACGTGGGCCACATTTGCACTATCCTGACACAATCTTTTTTCAGTGCTGGTCACCGGAAAAAAAAACTCCAAGGTGCTGCAGGGAAGCGTAAAGTTATTTAAGACGTGGAGCAATCTGATGTCACAGCGGGCTAGCTGTGGTGAGTTGCATGCCTCTCCCAACAGGGGGCACAGATTCCTTGTTGCATTTCCAATACACTTCCATTAGTGGACGCTATACTTGCAATTAGTGACGCATGCGGTGAGTTGCGTTCACTCCTACCTACACGACACCTCAACGACTTCAACAAACCCGACACCTCAACGACTTGAGGCAAGCTGCATAAACCTAAGAAAAAAATTTTAGCTTTCATGGTTTAATAGGAATCGAGGTGTCAGAAAAACCGTTGCTTCAGAATAATGAATAAAGAGTTGCAATGGTAACACATGTGAGCCGCGTGAATGCACTAAGGTCAGTGAGATTTGCTAGCAGGATGAATTTATTACATGTAGTTTAGGAAAAAGTACATCATGGTCGATTCAGATTCCGGTAGTAGAGGCAGANTCCATTAGTGGACGCTATACTTGCAATTAGTGACGCATGCGGTGAGTTGCGTTCACTCCTACCTACACGACACCTCAACGACTTCGACAAACCCGACACCTCAACGACTTGAGGCAAGCTGCATAAACCTAAGAAAAAAAGTTTAGCTTTCATGGTTTAATAGGAATCGAGGTATCAGAAAAACCGTTGCTTCAGAATAATGAAGAAAGAATTGCAATGGTAACACATGTGAGCCGCGTGAATGCACTAAGGTCAGTGAGATTTGCTAGCAGGATGAATTTATTACATGTAGTTTAGGAAAAAGTACATCATAGTCGATTCAGATTCCGGTAGTAGAGGCAGAGTAATTTTATTGAAGAGAACCAATGTATTACATGTATTAGAGTAAGGGAAAACATTATAGTTGAATCAAATTCCGTGAGTAGAGGCTATGTAGTATCCTGACGGCATGTGGTATATTTACTACAGAAGAGGTCGAAATAGCTCAGCCTTTTAAACCCATATAAATCAACCACACCCGACGTTCTTGCTCCCCAGATATTCACAGAACCAGTTGTTATAACTGAACCCTTGACAAACAAACATCTTCAAACGATCACTCGAAACTGGAATTGTTCAGGAGGATTGGAAGCAAACAAATATTACTTGCATTTTCAAAAAATGGAGAAACGAACACCCAATATCTATCACCCAATCAGCCTGACATCAGTAATTATTAAAACAATAGAAATTACACTTATTCTGTATAATAAAACACCTCCAAGCCCAAAACCTGATTACTGACACCCGACACAGATTTAGGGAAAAACGTAGCTGTCTCTCGAGCCTTTTCGATTTTTTTTGAGAAGTCAACCATATATACGGCAGTACAAAAGCCGACAATACCTTATACATAAACATCAACTTTCAAAAAACTTTCAGTAAAGTTTCCCACGAAAAGTTGATAGCCAAAGTGGAAGCTCATGGTATAAAAGCTCAACTACTCTCATTGGACACGAAACTAGCATACTGATCGCACTCAACTAGTGATGATTAATGATCAAGTCAGTGGTTTGACGCGTTTACCATCAGGAGTTTCCAAAGAGAGCATTTTACGATTGCTTATCTTCATCATCTACATCGACGACCTTGATGCTGGAATCAATAAATTCACCAACGACACGAAACTCTCCCAGAGTAATTAATGGGTATGTACTATGAATCATATAATCATAAGTGTTATACTGTGAGTTAATAATTATTGTGTACCACGAGCCATCTTATTGTGTACCACAGATCATATTACTGTGTATCACCCGTTACATACTGTGCTTTATGAGTCATATACTTTCTGTGTGCATTGGGTCATGTAATTATTATGAACCACAAGTCATGTACTTATTATGTGCCGAGAGTCACACAATACTTGTGTATCGCGAGTTATGTAATAATTGTGGATGGCGAATCGTATAATCATCGCGTACCACGAGCTATATTCATGTTGAGAGAAAAGAGTATGTGTGTTGTTGAGACATGCAAACATGCAAACGAGTTACAGTGCAAAATGAAGTTACAGATTTCTTATGAAGCCATCGTCAAAACTATTATATTATCAGCAAGTAACAAAATTGAATGAAAATTTAACGTATTACCAGCAATAATGTTTAGTGAAGTTATCAGAAATTTTTCGCCTAACAACTACACACAAGACATGCTTTTTCTGACAATGAATAGAAATAGATTAATTTCCTAACGATACTCACAGTGTCTCTAAGCACAAACACCTGAAGTAGAAACTTAACAGCGTTTTTTCGAAAACAAAGTGAATAGGGAAGTTCAAAATTATTCAAAACGAGCACATACTGCAAATAGCATGGGCAGACTATCAGTGGGTGCCGTGGACTTGGACAGAATAACCCCCTCCTTCCTCCCTACCTCCCCCTAGGCCACCTAGTTTCTCTATCCCCTGACTGGATGTCATCCGCACTATTGGTCTCCGATCACAATCCGCGATTGCAGATCCTGTGAACTTCTCGTGACACTAACTCCAGCAGCTGATGTGGTGTGCAGCTGCAGCATCGTGTGGTGACTGATGTGGTGTGCAGCTGCAGCATCGTGTGGTGACTGATGTGGTGTGCAGCTGCAGCATCGTGCGGTGACTGATGTGGTGTGCAGCTGCAACATCGTGTGGTGACTGATGTGGTGTGCAGCTGCGGCATCGTGTGGTGACTGATGTGGTGTGCAGCTGCAGCATCGTGTGGTGACTGATGTGGTGTGCAGCTGCAGCATCGTGTGGTGACTGATGTGGTGTGCAGCTGCAGCATCGTGTGGTGACTGATGTTTTGTACAACATCAGTGGCTTTCGTTCAAGAACATTGCAGCTTCTGTTCCTGATATTCAACAGCCCGATAATGATCGGTCTGCCTTAATCTCACGGCATCGGTGTTTGGTGTCCATTATTCTAACAGCATCAGTTTTTGGTGCACATTAATTCTACAAAATCGATGTTCAGTGTTCATTAATCCCACAGCATCGGTGTTTCTGTTTCATTAATCACAGAGCATCGGTGTTTGGTGTCCATTATTCCCAAAGCATCGATTTTTGGTGTTCATTAATCCCCGCAGCATCGATGTTTCGTGATCATTAACTTCACAGCATAGGTGTTTAGTGCTCATTAATCCCCGCAGCATCGGTGGCTGATGCTCAGTAATCCGGCAGCATCGGTGGCTGATGCTCAGTAATCCAGCAGCATTGGTGGCTGATGCTCAATAATCTCGGGCGCAGCAATCAGGTACACATCAGTAGCAGCGAGACGGACTGAGAGACGAGCTGTAATCCTGTAATGGGTGACCCCTGATAGCATCTCTGTCCTCACACCACGACAGCCACTGTGTGCAGTGGGTGGTTTACACGGTACTGTGGTATCCCGGTCCACACGGTACTGCAGCATCCCAGTCCACACAGTACT
>VCRD01001000.1:153276-165674 GCA_006783055.1 Trinorchestia longiramus | reverse complement strand
TGCCGGCTTTAGAGGTTCCTTTTATGGCTTCATGCACCGAAGACAGACTTCAGCTGCATCTGTAATGAAGGCTTCCCTCCAAGTCGGTTATGGAAAAGGCTCGGATTTTTATCACAGTTCATCACACCTCCTGAATTATGAATAGGAAAATTTAACAAAGAAAAAACACAAATCCTCTATATTTTGAAGGGTTTGTTGGGAATACTAAATTCCTTTTTCAATTCGGTGATTACTAAAAATTTGCCATAAATCCATCCTTTTTTATCAACTATCATAAATAAATATATATAATATATATATATATATATATAATACATAATATAAATTGCTTTATTATGTACTTCCAAAAAGGCGTATAGTGCAAAATCACTCTGAAACCAGCTGTTTTCTCTAAAACAGACTCTACTTGAGCTTGTAGAAATATATTAGTCTTTCTTGCCTTTTTAAACTGTTAATCAGTCATACCAACAATAAACAGTCTATTCTCTTTTTATTTACTTCAGATATACAAACTTAAAAAACAAACCATCTTACAGCCGTTTAAAAAGTTAATGTTAATAAAATACGATTAGCCTACATCTACCAAGAAACATATAATAATTTTGTATATGAAATTTTCACATTTTAATCCGAGAGACACACGCTTCATCTTATGTTCGGTGCGTGTCGAAGTTAAAAGAAACGTTTTGGGAACCATTAGTCGTAGTTTATGAAATACTTTGCATTGAATTAAATTCCACGAGTTCATTCCTGTTCTCCATCTCCAGATTATAAGAAGTTAAAAATACTGATGATCATATGAGTGTCATAGTCACATGAGCATTCTAATTATATGAGCTTCACAATCATATCAGCATGTTAGTCATATGAACATCATTGTAATTAATTATTATCTATATGTACTGCCACAAATTTAGGCTCATCCATAGTTTTTAGCGTGGAGTGAGAAGTGTTAATGCCAGTCTCTTTAGCGCTTTACCAGGTATTTGTGTTTGACCATACTATATGTTGATTGTTGCTTGCATTTAACATTGTATCAGAAGCTTCTCCACAAGCAACTTAATACATTTCTTGTTATGGCCGGTGATGCTGGATCCGAACTGTGAAAAACATTTGTTTGTTGGTTGAGGAATATTCCTGTATCATTAGAGAAATTTTCTACGCTATTAGAGCCTCCTGTATCGTTTAAAAACCATTCCTATTTTATTTGAGAAATTCCTTTATCGATCCAGCAAAATTTCCTATTTTATTTCTTTTCCATACGTAAGACTTCACAGCCAGGCATGTTGCGACAATATGTCCTCATCTTCATATCAAAGACGTTTTGTTTTGCTTAAACTAACAAAAGTTTTGCATTTTACGTCCCTAAAAGGCTCTTTTCTGAACGAAGCAGAAACGCGTCATGTTGCAGAATGCAGCTCAGGTTGATTTTGAAATTACGTTGATTTTTAAAAATTGCTGTAGCAGACACGAACTCGTCTTTTCAGCTTGCTGCAGATTTGAGTATTTTAGATATGCTTCCTTTATTATTATGTGTTATCCTTAACAACATGCCACGCGCGCATGACATTTGCACTGAGAATATATTGTCATACAGTATAGTGAAATGTACATAGTATATATTTAAATATTTTTATAGAATAAATTTGGTAAATATTTTTCTTCAATTCTCGTTCTCGCAGAGCCTAAATAAATGTTTTTTTAAATTTCTTTCAGAAGGTTACTAATAACGAATTGTTCATCATATAGACATTGAATATCGACAACCTGATAAAAAGTTATTTTTTTCAATTCTTTGTGGAATCAAAACCAATAATAATACCCTTTGTTGAAATATGAACTCACACGATTGTGATACGTGAATTATAGATTTTCATTTATTACGAGTTAACTATTTAGTTACTGGAACGGATGCCAGAGACTTCTAGCTCACTTTTNTATTTTAATACCTCATTGGTTGAGTTTGCATTTGTACATCCTGTGAGTAAATTACCCACCAGTGGTTATGAAAACTTTTCTGTGGTTTATGACTTGAATACGTTTTTTGTTTTTTGTTCAACGGTTATTAAGAGTATTGAGTAGACTATTTATATTCCTGCAGTATTTAGGCTTGATGTTAGTTATGTGAGGGTGGTTCAAATGGGTACAACGAAGAATTATAGAACTTTAACTATATAATTGACATTAGTTAGGTTAGGCTTGGCTTAGGATAAAATACAGTTAGAATAATAGGTAAAGTTTAATGTAGGGATTGGTAATTTTAAATGGCACAAAAATATTTAAGTTAATATATTAAATTTTGATAATAATCCCCTTTTCAAGTACACTTTCCCGTTACGTTATAAGAATTTGTAATACATTCCATCATATAAATTAATTCGAAATCGAATGTTCTGGAGTTGACCCATTCGGATAGAGGTTTACTTCTACTGTGTAATTTCTATTGGCGGCAACTGTGTGTGGTTAATGAAATTTCGTGGGTAGGTAACGCCTGAAGAAACTAACAAAAGTTTGGCAAGCTCTGCGATAGTGGGTATCCAAAAATATTGAGTTTAATAACTACAGAAACTCAAAATGTGATAGGGTGATTTAATTTCATTATTCACCTTTGCATTTAAATTCTCGGTTGGCAAGCGACTGCACTCAACAGCAACGATATAAATGCACTGGGGGCTTCAGCTTACCCTGAGCAGTCGCTCTACAACACAGCTTTGAACAGTAATAGACCAACTACCGCATAGTGAACTTGCAGATATGCACTTAATATAAGGTATGACAAACGACTCTTCTAGGAGGGTTACTAGAAAGTACCTGCACAGTGAAGGATATACCACTACACATGTGCCTGCGTATCAAACGTTTGCAGTCATACATGGCAGACTGTGTGAAAACGAATCATTCCACGTTACAAGACCAGATGCAGGCCGCTCTAGAAGATTAACACGTTTGTTGCGATTGCCTAGCTGGTGCAAATCTTTACTTTGTACATACAGTCACTAAAAAGCTTTGAAAAAATTACAGAACCTAACCTGAGTGACCCACCGGTGGGTCGCATCGCAACAAACGTGTTAAGAGACCTGGAGATGGAGGATGACATACTTTAACATTTTCATACTGATCTAACGGGGACATGTGCTGCAGCAAATGTTTTCCCCTGTACGATACAGTACGGTGTGGTGCGTGCTACACGACATCATCCTACAACCATTTCAAATTCAACATGTTCAGAGCTTAAATGCTGACGATTATCCTCTGCATGTTCAATTTTCGACATGGTTTTTGCAACAAGGACATGAGTCCGATTTTTATCAAACGTTATTTTCTCAGGTGAAGTAACATTCACGCGAGAGGTAATATTCAACACGCAGAGTATTCATTTGTGGTCCCACATTAATCTACTAAAGAGAAGCAGTCACAAGTTAGATTCACCACAAATATGTGGACGGGCATTACTGACAACTATCTCATCGCTCCTACATCCTGCCTGGGAGACTCACTGGACGCAAATCATTGGGCGTTTTTTGATGTACTGCCCGGGCTGCTGCATACTGTAGATGTTACCCCAGGCAATTACAGCCGAATGTGGTTCAACACGATGATGCACTTGCAAACTTCATGATTGCTGTTAGGTAATTATTGGATGACCGGTATCCAAACCTCTGTATTAGTCATAGTTTACGAATTTCTTGTCCACACAGGTCCCCTGACATGACGCCCATAGACTTCTGCACTTGGAGACACTTAAAGAGGGAAGTGTACGAAACACCAGTTCCGTCTAAAGAAAGATCTATCGGCAGAATTATTGTTGCCTGAGCAAAGATTACTGAAACTCCTGGTATCTTTGCATGGGTTCGGCAATAATTCCGCCAATGCCTCCAAGCGTGCATCGGAGCAGATGGGCAGAATTGTAAACACTTATTGTGAATTCCAACCTCACTTTAAACTCTGTTGTCTCACAAATTAGATCTATTTGGAATTTTGTTTTCCATTTACCCAACAATACGCCCTCACACGTTTTAATACCCTTTAAACTAAACATGTTTGGTGCAAAGGGGCATCAGAAGGTGTTTTTCGATGCAGAGATGAACATTTGTATTAAATCGAACTCCAAGTTCAAGTCTCCAAGTTCCAAGTCTTTGTAACTTTTAAACTAAATTTTCTTAGATAGCTCTCCACAGAGTAAACAATGCTTATTTAACCTACACGAACCGAAGATTACAGGTTGTTCAAAGAATTCTTAGGGACTCTGTACATGTCAAAAGACAGACTGTACTCGTAATAATATTATATAATTCAGCCAAAAAGAATTTTGTATGAGTTAATCTTTGTGCCAGTATTTTTAAAACTGAAATTTTCCTCAACTTAGAAATTTCAGTATCCTTTCATCTAAACTTCAACCATAATTTGCAATAAAACGCATAAACTCTTTCATTCTCCAACCTAACTTCAGACTGGGATTCCTCCTCCTCGACATGCTTCAGACCTCTTCTAGGGTGTGCAGTACTGCATGGCATAACTTGGGACAAGCTAATATAGTTTATAGTTGCATACGCGTACAATATTTATTATTTATAATCTTGCTCTTCAAATCCACCGTCACTGAATGTTTTTTTGTACGCTAGATTGGCTGACCAAAAAACTGTGCTTTGCATTTCTCTCTTTGAAAGAAACTCAATACTGTCTTTCTTACTCTGGGATACATGGAGTAAACTTCAAAGCTTCACTAGTCCTCACCTACAAGACACGAGTTGCTTTAACGTTTAATTTCTGACAATATTCATCTATAGGAGTTTACTTTCCTATAATTAGTCAGCTCAAAACCCTTCAAGAACAGAAGAATGGTTTGGAATAAATGGATGAAAAAATTGGGATTAGTAGCGCACATTCCGTCTGTTGATGGGGATCTGCAAACCTAATGACGACATAGTACATAAAAATACTTAGACCTCGCCTCAACATGTCAATGAGAAAATGACGCCAACTGTTCACATCCGAAAACAAAATACGCAAAAAGCTAATTTTGTACAAACAAAAAACGTTGACTTAGCAGGTACAAAGCTCAAATTTTCTAAGCCTTTGAAAATAATTTCGTATTCCTACAAAAGAAGCAAAGAAATTGGAACCTCTGATGAGACCTAAATAAAATTAAAGCTTAAAAGCCTTTTATTATTAAACGCAATCAAAGTTTGCAGAATCGTCAACCGCTTCTTCATTATGGTGGAAGTAACTTGCTCAGTACTTCCCTTACAAGCATTTCCGCTTAGGTTTCAAAATGGCTGTTTAGCCTGGAAAGATGATGGAGCACTGAATTGAGCTTGAAGTATTTCTTGTTTAACTCTCAACAAACCTATGTAGCCTTCGGAAGTTTGAGTTCGGTGCTGAAATATTGTTTGAAGGTAGGTAGTTTCTGTTCTACATTTTTTCGAGTGTGAGACCATAGCAACCCCGGACTTTGTTTTAAAGCCAGGGAACTATGTTCTCGGTATTAAAACCTGCAAATCATACAGTAATTACCAAAATGGTAACAAGAAATTAATATTCCCCAGCCATTGCGGCGCTTGCGGTAAAGCTTGTGATTTCTCACCAACACCGCCTTATTTATAATTTACATTGAAATATTTATATTTCCCAAGGAACATACAAAATGGGAACATCAGTACAAGCATAACATATGATAATTTTATTTCGAATATTGTGCTTATATAATCTTAAATTCATTGATCAACATTCAATAAAAGTACAGTTATAATAATTGAAACACAAAACTCCTTTGTTTTATAGAAATACAACTTAGTACTTTCCTAACCAGTTTTATTAAAAGTATTAATGTATCTAATTTTTACTCACCTCTTTCGATGAAGAGGAAAAAGAATTTTATATTAGCCTCAATCCCTAATTCTCCTATTTAGTACATGTTATACACTGCAAAAAAAGAAGAAAACACAGCAAATAATTGTTTCACGTAGCTGAGTATTAAACCACAAATAAAGTAACACCTGACTGTGAAAATAAATTGTGACAGGCGAATCACAAGGCAGGTTCCACAGAACGCCAGTTCTTCATTTTTAATAATCATTGCTGTTATTGTTAATGTTATTTTTATGAGTATAATTATAGTCATAGATAAGACCAATGGTAATTCCATCTGCAATGGTCCTCAAATAACTTGACTAATACGTGAAAGCTTGTTTAATTACTCTTAGTTCTACTGTGCATAGTATCGACATTGGCTATGAGATCACACTGAACTGAACCACAAAGTGCAAAACAACGGAAAAGTCTAAAATCCTAACACATTTTATGTTACCATAAGGTTCTGTTTGATTCTTTTCCTGAGAATAAGAACTAGTGTTTCAGTAGCAACGTCCAGGACCTTTTTCAGTTTGTACGTACACTTCACTTTGCTGTTCTAGAGTCAGTTGAAAGTTGAACAACATGTAAGGAATGATAAACGTCCTCACCGTGAGAAGTAAGCGATGAGACATGGTGTGTGAACAATAATTTGGTAAATGTTTTAATGTTTCCTAACATTTTCTTGCTCAAAAAGTGAGCTAGAAGTCTCTGGCATCCGTTCCAGTAACTAAATAGTTAACTCGTAATAAATGAAAATCTATAATTCACGTATCATAATAGTGTGAGTTCATATTTCAACAGAGGGTATTATTATTGGTTTTGATTCCACAAAGAATTGAAAAAAAGAACTTTTTATCAGGTTGTCGATATTCAATGTCTATATGATGAACAATTCATTATTAGTAACCTTCTGAAAGAAATTTAAAAAACATTTATTTAAGTTCTGCAAAAACGAGAAGTGAAGAAAAATATTTACCAAATTTATTCTATAAAGATATTTAAATATATACTATGTACATTTCACTATACTGTATGACGATATATTCTCAGTGCAAATGTCATGCGCGCGTGGCATGTTGTTAAGGATAACACATAATAATAAAGGAAGCATATCTAAAATACTCAAATCTGCAGCAAGCTGAAAAGACGAGTTCGTGTCTGCTACAGCAATTTTTAAAAATCAACGTAATTTCAAAATCAACCTGAACTGCATTCTGCAACATGACGCGTTTCTGCTTCGTTCAGAAAAGAGCCTTTTAGGGATTTAAAATGCAAAACTTTTGTTAGTTTAAGCAAAACAAAACGTCTTTGATATGAAGATGAGGACATATTGTCGCAACATGCCTGGCTGTGAAGTCTTACGTATGGAAAATAAATAAAATAAGAAATTTTGCTGGATTGATAAAGGAATTTCTCAAATAAAATAGGAATGGTTTTTTAAACGATACAGGAGGCTCTAATAGCGTAGAAAATTTGTCTAATGATGCAGGAATATTCCTCAACCAACAAACAAATGTTTTTCATAGTTCGGATCCAGCATCACCGGCCATAGCAAGAAATGTATTAAGTTGCTTGTGGAGAAGTATCTGATACAATGTTAAATGCAAGCAACAATCAACATACAGTGTGGTCAAACACAAATACCTGGTACAGCGCTAAAGAGACTGGCATTAACACTTCTCACTCCACGCTAAAAACGATGGATGAGCCTAAATTTGTGGCAGTACATATAGATAATAATTAATAACAATGATGTTCATATGACTAATATGATGATATGATTGTGAAGCTCATATAATTAGAATGCTCATGTGACTATGACACTCATATGACCATCAGTATTTTTAACTTCTTATAATCTGGAGATGGAGAACAGGAATGAACTCGTGGAATTTAATTCAATGCAAAGTATTTCATAAACTACGTCTAATGGTTCCCAAAACGTTTCTTTTAACTTCAACACGCACCGAACATAAGATGAAGCGTGTGTCTCTCGGATTAAAATGTGAAAATTTCATATACAAAATTATTACATGTTTCTTGGTAGTAGTAGGCTAATCGTATTTTATTAACATTAACTTTTTAAATGGCTGTGAGATGGTTTGTTTTTTAAGTTTGTATATCTGAAGTAAATAAAAAGAGAATAGACTGTTTATTGTTGGTATGACTGATTAACAGTTTAAAAAGGCAAGAAAGACTAATATATTTCTACAAACTCAAGTAGAGTCTGTTTTAGAGAAAACAGCTGGTTTCAGAGTGATTTTGCACAATACGCTTTTTTGGAAGTACATAATAAAGCAATTTATATTATGTATTATATATATATTATATATTTATTTATGATAGTTGATAAAAAAGGATGGATTTATAGCAAATTTTTGGTAATCACCGAATTGAAAAAGGAATTTAGTATTCCCAACAAACCCTTCAAAATATAGAGGATTTGTGTTTTTTCTTTGTTAAATTTTCTTATTCATAATTCAGGAGGTGTGATGAAATGTGATAAAAATCCGAGCCTTTTCCATAACTGACTTGGAGGGAAGCCTTCATTACAGATGCAGCTGAAGTCTGTCTTCGGTGCATGAAGCCATAAAAGGAACCTCTAAAGCCGGCACAGGAATCCGGCTTTTTCTTCATATTGTTTTATGCTTTCAATATCACCACTGTTATAGACCCTGAGCGAGAGGAATTCTCTGGACCAAATCCAACTCACTAAGGGATTTGCTTTTGGAGAGGATGCATGAAATCCATATCGTAACTTGACGCTCTCCTGAACTATAGCGCACCCTTCAAAACTTTGCCGCTATTCTTGAATGGAGTTCGACTTGGATCTCGATCCGATCTTTGTAGGACTGGGAATCTGCAGCGTGTAATTGGCATAGCCTCGAGCTGCAGATCAAGTGGCCGATACGGCGGGCAGCTCTGCGATAAACTTCTATTTCAGAATACAGTTTGGACGGCAGCGTAACTTTTGCTCCTGTCGGAGAAATGGAAGCAAGCTCGGCCTGCTATTTCCACATAAACTAACGAGCTCATGCATGGAGTTATTCTGCAGCCCCTTTAGCTTGGAATTCCAGCTCCACTTGACAGGGAAATGCGGGCATGGCACAGAAATGTTCGGGTGAAGTGGCGTCTCGAGCTATGCATTCAGATAAACGGTCTCAACTTTATGATTTCTAATAGAGAAAACCATGGTCTACTAGGCAGGTGAAAAAACGTAAAACATAAACGTTCTGAAGTATAGGATCAATACACTTGGGAGGCTTCTAAAAATCTGGTTGTGTTATAGTGTCAAAAATTTAACAAAATGATTTGGAATCCCAATGTGGTTTATGTACTGGCATCGTCTCTTCAGTTGCATGTAATATCACACCATTCTTGAATTAGGGAGATTCTTAATTCATTAAAGAATGTAAGGTCGAATAAAAATTAAAACACTTCAATTTATTTAATGAAAGAAAGCTTTCGAGATAAGGGTTAAAAAATTAAAACAAATAATAAGCATGTCAAAAGAAAGCAGCGATGTATTGGCCAGATTACTAACTTATATGGTTGAAGCAAATCTGATTTGAAGTGTCTAGACTCTATACAAATACCCAGGAAAATGTCCAGACAAATATTCTGGTGAATACACGGACAAATGTACAGGCAGATGTCAAGAAAGGTATCTCAGGTAACTGTCTAGAGAAATATCCTTGCACATGTTTCACGAAAATTATTGTGCAAACGTCCTGACACATTTCCAATAGATATCGAGGCAAGTGTCAAGATAAATATCTAGGTAAATGTGAAATAATAAATCGCAGAGAATGAATTCAAACTGCCTCTCGTCCGGAGATATAAGAGTTGATGAATTATTGAATCCTCCATCTTCCTACGCCGCACTAGACCAACATCAGCGGGCGCCCTGGGCTTCCAGGAAGTAACTTGTCCATACCAGTGTCAGTCAACCTGGAATCTGCTGCAGATTGTCAGCAGATGTCAAAATCTGACATTTTCGGAAGCAGACACAGAATTTGGTGATCAATTTTTGAGATTTATACGCAGAAAAAAGAGCAATGTGAGAAGAAGATCGTAATTTGTAAGAAATTTCACTCCATGAGAAATTGCTCGTCTTCAGGGAAGATGCGTGTTCTGAATGTGTAGGGCTACACTTCTACTATTTTTTATGATCCTAATATGTTTCAGCATTTGAGTAAAACGCTATCAACGAAGCCGCCAAGAAACTTTATTGCATACATATTACAAAAACTGTAATCAAATTTTATTTTCAGAAAGATCCCACTTTCAATATTCGTTAGAATATAAATGTGAGAGAACGAAACTTCGTTAATGCACATACATTGCAATGAACGAGATAAAAATTCTTCAGATTTTACAGATGTCCAAAATTATTTTCCAATAACAGTGAGCGTGAAATCTTCCTAAAATTTCAACTCAGAGCTTCATGCAGGCAAAATTGTCAATTCTAACATGTTTCAAGGACAAACCTTGCTTCCATCGCGTGTTATAAGTAAGAATAAGTTGGTGTCAGTGAGTAAATTGTAAATTTTAAGATATTTTTTATGTAATTTAAAGAAGTACGTTTATATACGTATGAACTCTTTTGACAACAGACGATGATTAGAAAATTTACGAAATTTCACGAGAGCACAAATATCGAGCAACAAAATGTAAAAAATTCTCAGTTCTTGCTGTCATTCATATTTTTTCTCGTAAAATAAACGCACCTGCCAAGTTTCAAGATTTTCAATTGAGAACTACTATGTAAAGGAAAATTATGGTTCTAACGCGTTTATCGTTATTACTGGTTTATGGTTATCACTTTTTTCAAATGATCACGGTTACATCGCATGTAAAGATATAAACAAATTTGTTTCAGTGAACAAAAAATGATGTGCGAGATGTTTGTATCTATGGTTTTATAGTAATGATTTTCCAGTAATAAATGGATTGGTACACCCTTAATAATGTGTTTTGCATTTCATTTGTGAAGTCAATGTTCAACGAAACTTCACTGATGTACATATATAGCTTTAAAAATTACGATACGAGCGTGAGTTTTCTGATATCCATAATTTTTTCGCATTAAACACACTTAATCAAATTTCTAAATGTTTGATTCGATGATTTTGCGAACGAAAATTATGGTTCAAGCCCCTTTCAATCGAAGATCTCAGTTGTATCGCATGTAAAAGGAAAAAACACGTTTGTTTTAGTGATTAGATAGAAATATTTGAAATGTTTCTTATTGAATGAATTTGTAGGAAAAACTTCAGAGTACATTTCATTTGATGCTTGGAAGTCCGGCGAAACTTTGGGAATGTACAAATATTGAGTAAAGATTTGAAAAACCACAACAATCTTAGCGGATTACCAAAATTTTCTTCGCAATAAAAAAACGCACTCGTGAAATTAAAGATGTTTGACTCAGAAGTTTATGAAAACGCATATCACACTTCTACCGCTTTTAAAACACAGGTGCATTTTAAACGAGTGTATTGATTTAAAACAAGTTAGTTGCGGTTAGTAAATATCAAAATTGGATACTTTTTGATTGATTTTCCAGGTAAGCAATAAGCATGTGTGATTAATTCAGTGTTCATGTTCATGAAAATTCACGTCTACTAAGCCCATTCTGTTGCAAACTTCCATGCCTGGATTTGGAAGAAGGTACGGTTCGTCATGTGTCTCTTCTGGGCCCCTTATTAATTAGTTATTCTACGTATGACTCTGTAATCACTTTTATTGAAGTTGTGCCTTTATTACTACTGTGTTGTTCATCTGTTATTGGTCTCGTGCTTCTGTTACAGATCTTCTATGCCAAGAATTTCACTGATGTTTCTATCGAGGCTCTGGCGTGACCGCTTGTAACCGTTTGCTCTCAGTTGGGGCTTATTAAGAGCCATCTCAGTTGGGGTTTGTTAAGAGTCATCTCAGTTGGGGCTTATTAAGAGCCATCTCAGTTGGGGTTTGTTAAGAATCATCATTGTGGTTCTGTAAAGTTAGATGTCACGACTCTGCAGTGCCTCTACTACACTGCAGTTATAATTCTATTTCAGTTCAATTGCACATTTTTTGCAGCTCCAATTCACCTCTATTTCAGTCTAAAACACTTCCTGTTGCACCTCCATTTGCAAAAATCAAAATCAAGACTACAAAAATCCAAGTGCGTCTCTGAATATCTCTTTGATGCAGGTTCAGTACCCGGCAATTCTCGCGTGGATGAAACACAAGTCTTATGACAAGAGAAATTTATCGCTTAGACTGGAAAGCCGCAGGAGGCAGGACATAAAGCTTACAGCTACGCTCCAAAAGGAAAAAACTGAGAAAATAGCGACCATGATGTCATTAGAAGTTATTGGCTTTAAGAGCCAATGCGTTAGCGCTTCGGAGCAGCGCTAGTACGTTGCCGAGGCCACAATATGACCTCTAATGCCGCTTTAAAATTGCCATCTCAAACCAGTGCCCCTTTAAAAAGGTGATCCAGAAGCCGTAATGGGAGTCGTGATGGAACGACCTCACCACAGAGCTTCTGACGCGTC
>VCRD01001000.1:122622-142633 GCA_006783055.1 Trinorchestia longiramus | reverse complement strand
AATATTATTCTGGGCTCATCACTCAATATTATTCTGGGCTCATCACTCAATATTATTCTGGGCTCATCGCTCAATATTATTCTGGGCTTATCACTCAATATTATTCTGGGCTCATCACTCAATATTATTCTGGGCTCATCACTCAATGTTATTCTGGACACATCACTCAATATTTTTCTGGACACATCACTCAATATTGTTCTGGACACATCACTCAATATTAGTCTAGGCTCATCACTCAACAAAATTTTGGGCTCATTACTCAATACAATTCTGGGTTTATCACTAGTATTATTCTGAGCTATTCACTCAGTAATATTGCTGACAGAGTAGCTTGTAGCATTACTTGATTTAAGCATGAAAATGGACATACCAATGTGTATTTAAACTTCACAATATTTTGCAGGATATGTCAGAATTAAAATGCCAAAATTTTAATGATTCTATAAAAATTTCGTCATTTACATCGTACCTAATTTTTATCTACAGAAAAATGCATACGTAATGTATCGCATACAAACGTTAACAAAATGTTTTTGCCAAACATTTTCTTTCCCATCCAGTGTATTCTGCGCATTTTATTTCATGTGTATATAAAAAACAGTTATAAAAACCTTGCAACTTCATTGTAGCATTTTAAAAGGCGTACAAATGGACCTGTTGTCGGCTGCTGCTCTGAACGCAGTCAACAAGCCACTCAAAAAGTATGAAAATATGAAAACAAGTTCTGTAGGCTTATTTGTGAGAACGTGGTTCATTTTTCAAGTTTCGAGTTATCATATTTTACTGCAAAATTATAAAGTAGTCACAAAATTGCATGCAACTGGGTGATGGAATTCAGTAGTTTTTAAAAAATGCAACACACGTATGGAAATTGTTAATCAAACATTTCTCCTATGATGTAATATGTGAAATAGAGATCTAATCAAAATCCTGCGTTAAAAAATTATAACGTGCCTCAAGAATTGCGCTCAATACAAACTGGATTACTTTGTAGCGTTAATTTTGCGAAAATCCTTCGGATTAAAATCCTGCCCTGCAGAGAGATGCGTATGTGTCTGCTCCTTGACCTTCATAGTAAGATGAGTTTCGCTGCAAACTGATGTTGTGGTGCAGCAGCGACCGTTTACCTTCCATACTACACTGGGTCTTCTGTACACTGGGTCTTCCGTACACTGGGTCTTCCGTGCACTGGGTCTTCCGTGCACTGGGTCTTCCGTGCACTGGGTCTTCCGTGCACTGGGTCTTCCGTACACTGGGTCTTCCGTATACTGAGTCTTCCGTACACTAGGTCTTGACATCCTCTGTACATGTCATCCTTCACTTAGGTCATGGAGGCGGATGACAAGAGGAAAAATCTCAGTTCCCTAAACGTAGAAGAAGAATCTCAGTTCCTCGTTGTTTCAGAGGGGTGGCCACTGTAGTACTACTGTATTGTTAATTCTACAATAATATTCAAACCAAAGATGAACTCTAAGTTAAGTTAGCAGTCAGGTATAATTTTAAAGTATAACTGAAACAATATCAACCAGATCTGTTCAAATTTCAAAGCATCCTATACTCTATTGATGAATTCCATAGTTTGTAAGATTTGATATCAGTATGTTTCCAAAAAAGCAAAGAATTTGTAACATTCTGCAGGCAACAATAGGCAACAATTCCCTCGTATAACAAAAACGCAATTTTGTTCATGTTTTGGTTAGAACATCATTAAGTGAACGAATAATAACGACGATTCAAATTCTTTTGTCACCGTTTAAATTCAGTTATTTTTTGCAAATTATTTTTACACCATTTCAAATGTTAGAAGAGATATAGAGAACATCTTAGAGCATTTATTTCCCATTAGAGAGAGTAAATATATTTTTCAATACGTAAATAAATGGTACATATCGAGTTACAGCAGCTACTTGGGCATGCAAAAATTTAAACTTGAGTTTAGTGATTATTGATACACTCACATTCCAAAACGATAAAACATTTTTTACGGGAGCTCAAGTGTAGAAAATAACAATGTAAGCTTATAATGAAAACAAATATTAATAAAAAACAGTAGCAGTTCACTTTCCTCTTCTTCTTCATACTACAACGATATTCTAGAAATTTTCAGCATAGGAAATTTCCCCACTAACATTTTTACTTCAGAACGAGGCTGGAATAAATTAAGATTAGAAAAAAACGTTCGTAAGTAGAAGTGAGACGTTCGTAACTGTGTGCTGTGAGTGCCCTGTATTGGACATGCCAGGCTTCTAGCATCGCTTTGTAAAAATTTCTGGGTGCAAGCAAAACCTCGTGTTTGTATATGTACGACCATCACGATCAATTATTCAGGAAAGTCATGTCACTTACGGTAATGTAAGCCCTGCATGAACTTGAATTGCTACTTTCTAGATCTATTAAGGTGTAATTATAATTTCCTTTGCATTTACAGTGAAATTATCATTTCCCTCACATTTTATGGAACAATTATCTCATTTCTTTTGCATATTACAGTGTATTTGTATCATCAATATAAAAAATTGCAAACTTATTTGGTAAATTAGCCGGCTCAAACTCGTGCAAGATTTCCAAAAAAGGACACGGTTAATAACCGTTAAACATAGGCATTTACTTCTGTAGAATTATAGATATAAAATCTCAGGCAATTTTCGCTGGTGCAGAAATAAATATTTTGAGTACGAGTATGTCGTTTACGAGAAGAGAGGCATCTCAGCTCCTTCACTTCCAGGCCAGTGGTTATCACCTGGGTACTGAAGAAGTACTCACCGTACCATGAGGCTATCGTAGATACTCATAAATACTCTACGGCTGTGCACGACTGAGAGACTAAAGTGATCATATTTTACACTGTAAGACATTCCTTACTAACTGAAAATATAAAACATAAAATCTCCCTCTAATGCTAATTGAACAGTCTCATTGAGGAAAAATAGAAAAATTTGTGCTGTTTCTGCACGTTGTTATATTAACAATTAATAATCTGACATGACTTACCCAATAGTAGCGTGCTTTGCTGACTGATCGTGCTAAGGATTTACAAAACTAATAAGATGAACAGTTAACATGTTTAAATTTATATCCTAAAATAATGGAAATCCACATTAGAGTGCATATAACCAGTTTAAAACACAATTATACACTGCACTTCATAAGAAGCCACACCATAAATACCGGAAGTCGTCTACGTTGCGCACTCGTTCCGTTTCACATCAGACGTGTGGGATTGTGTTCCCTGTAGTTCACAAAGCTCATATTACGTTTCCAAAGAAAAAGAGGCGAGACTCTAGGCGCTTAATATGGTAGGGTAACACTTAGAATGTGCTTCACACATGGCACCAAGGAGATCTTGCCGTAGCTGGCAGTGTTGACGGACCGGCTCTTTGCATATTCACACACTGGGGGCTTTTCTGTAGGGTGCTTTCTTCTTCTGAACTTCAGACGAGAATTTCTGCTTTAGTTTGGACGTCATTTCTCCTTAGGACCATTCAATCCAAGGGGTAAGAGTGCCGGCATTCGTTTACTCAGGAGACTAATTAGCAAAGATTTTCACACCCAAACTTTGCACAAGACTCGAGCTGTTCAAGTAGGAGGGCTCAAAGCTCAATAAACATGGCCGTTGGAACCCAAGAAACCGGAAACTCGAACCGTCAAATTTCCCTGATGCCAGGCAAGTTTTAAATAATGCTATAGAAATGCATCTAAGTTTTTTATCTTACTGGTTCTAAAAAGTTCGCATATTTTGAACGGGTTCTCCAAAAAATTGGAAGTTGGAATAAGTGCTGGTGCCCACGTGATGACACACAAGTGATGTGAACAGAAACATGAATTTTTGGGAGTGTAAAATACAATAATAATAAGGCAAAGAAATCAAATTCCATTGCCTATCATTTTCTACTAATGTTGTTGATTCTGCTTCGTAATATCCGTAAGGTCCCAGCAAAATAATTTAAGTTTCAATTAAAAAAAGTGATAGAATTTCAACGCGATAAAAAAGTGCCATCAGTAAGTCCTCTTGAGCCCTAGAGGGAAGAACAGAGAAATATTCAGCCAAACAACTAATAAAATGTTACCGCTTTTATCATTCAGTTAACAGGACAGTGACTCAGAGTACGAATAAAACTCTTCAGAAGATATTCATACCTCGGACGAACAACTAGAAAACAATGCTTTATATATTGTGATAGAGTCTTCATTCAAATATAAAAAGAGCCTTCTAGCTATGAAAAAAGTATTGGGAAAAATGCACCTGAAAAAGATAACTGCTAGCATCAAAAATTTGAATAATCAATGCAAATGATTGAGCAAAAAATCGAATGAAGAAGCTGGGCACGAAAAAATAGATCGTATGTACCTAACCGTGGATTTTAGTGCATGTTAGAGAAATAAAATAGTTAATTAGAATATAACAAGAAAGTTTTATTGCTTATTATATGTGGAATTTATACCATGTGTATACTAAACAAGACTTCAGCCATTGGTCGAAAAGACTGAAATTTTTGCATGTATGCGAGAAACACGGTCTAGAGTTACAAGGCTTTAGATAAATATTACCGATGCTGGCTCATAGATGGTATAGGAGATGACGGCTTGCAGCATGTAGCGAAGGGACGGCATGCAGCATGTAGTAAGAGGCTTAGTTATAGCATTGTATGTTAATAACATAGACTAACAACAAATTTTTTGCCTGAAGACTAGAATGAAAAGTCTAATTTCAAATTAGTTTGACAATCATTATGATAAGTTTTGTTATAGCAGTGGTCAATTCATTCATTATTTGATGTTAAGATCCTCAGTGATGTCTACATCAATTCGTTAATTTTCTTGCGTAATCATGCCCTTGTAAGACCTTTGGTATGCTACCAACGCCGTTTTAGTTCCATTAAGGCAACTGTTTTGAGATCGTGCCTTACATCTACTCGAGGTAGATGCCCTGTGAGTCGATTAGGGCTTGTGATCTCCAGTTATAGCCTGCTACGGTAGCGGTCTTACATAAGCTTCTTCTCAAGTGTCTAAGGTTGAAACACCGAGTAGAAGTTGGAACTCATTTATTGGTTGTGGTGCTGGTCGGTACCAATAGAAAATATTTGAGAGAGAGTTTGGCACAGGGTGTGCCTCAGTAAAGAGGTGAAACGGAGGGGATATTAAGAGGGAAATAGAAATGGGCGCTCTGCGCACATGTATTGAGTGGTTGCGGTTTTTCATAGGGGTTTGTTCATGTATTGATAAACGTTACATAGGTATGACTTACAATTACTGAACACTGAAAGACTAGATGGAGTCTAGCGGTAACTAAACTAGAAATGATGTACATGGAGATTTGCATTGAGGGGTGACTAAGCCACTAGATGCTGGAGAAAATACGAAGAGGCTGTGTCGCGTTAAGGGGTGACTAAGCCACTACACCCTTAACAGAACCATCGTACACAGGAAACTTCAACCTATTTATGGCCGCACTAAATAAAAAGTCTGTATTGACTTTAGACACAAAATAAGAGTATCATTTATAAGTCACCGTCTGTACAGTTGTTTTTTTGTAATTTGCAGTTCCAGAGAATTTATTGCAAGAAAAAGTTTTAAATGTTATTTTAATTTAAATTGAAAATCAGTATTTTCGACTTAATTCATCTCGAATTTTGTCCTTCAAAGCGAGGCTTGACGTCAAAATCAATGCTTATCGAAGAGGGAAAATGTATTTATTAAGACGCGAATACAATGCAATTGTCCCGATGGAGCATTAAGGATTAACGTATCTACATTTCTAATCCAATTTTTCCCCAAGTTTCATTTGTCGTGATTTGGCCAGCCTAAACAAATGAATAAAATTAATTTCAAACAAAGGGGTTGAAGTGAGTACGATAATGCTGCCTTCCAACGAAGAAGTTTTTTGTACTACACCTGAAATTCTCTCACATAACCTCGTGAACTCAGCTATGAATGCCAATAATTGAATTATAAAACTGCGTAAGTTTCGCCATACGTATAGCCTATAAGATTGTTCTGTACAACCTCTTGAAATCTACTAAATAATCTCATGAATTCTATCATGTGGCCTCTTACCGGTAAAATAAGGTTGTTCATTCTTACACTTGTTCTGAATCGACACATGACGAAGAATAAAGTAATTTAAGGCAAGTAAATAACTCGTTTTCAACAAATCAACAAGTGGGAACTCAGACGTTGGTCAATCATGCGTCCGTGTTGGTCGAAGTCATGTGTGGTCTCACTAACATCCTCAAAAAAGTCAATAATGCTAACTTGTTCGCAATTTTAATAGCAAGTTAATATGATTTTCAGTAGACCCAACAATTAGCAAATTTGACTGTTGATACACTCAAGGATTAAGACACTCTCAAGTTTACTGCCAATTAGACTGTTAGTCAATTAGGTAGAATAGAATAGAATAGAATGAGGCTATAGGAGGTAGAAAGATAGTTCGACAGTTTATAGTTTGATTAGCCAATTCTTGTCCGATCTAAGCATTAAATCTAAGACTAACTAACTGGTAACAATTTTTAAAAGGTTTTCTAACCAAACTTATGCTTTAATATTCTCTGTTTGGATAGGAAATGAATCTAGTCACACTATATTCAGGTTCGGCCATCGTATTTCTGTACAACCCCACAGCGCTAAGTAAGCTAAAATAACACACAGCTAACACTGGTTGTTGCTCTCGAAACGATTATAACTCCCACAATAATATAACTCATATAATTATTATTACATTTTTGTATTTCTTATCATTTCACCTGTGGTTAATCATAACTATTTTACTGTACGTATAGTTCAAGCGATGAAATTGTATTCGACACTGCACAGTAACCTTAATTATGTATGAAGATTCATGTTCAATTAGAGTAATTCTCCGAGCTGATTAGTGCTAGGCAGAGTCAGCTAATTGACAGGATGCACATACAATAAGTATATTAAGAGAAGCGGTTAAGCGCGAGAATAATTGTTGGTCATAAATCAAAGGTACATATGAGCCCGTGATGCAAACAATTGGCAGGTGATAACCCAGATTTACGATTAAGGCCATCGGGCAAAAAAAACCAGCATGTCACAATTCAGATTCACACTTAAGAGAGAAGCACTATAAATGATCAGTTAGATTATAACCCTGGATAACAATTAAGGGTGAAGTAGTACTCGATATATGCCAGTTATAATCCAGTATTTAAGGAAGTAGAATAATAGATTAGTCTGTAGCCACACTAGGTTTAGCCTGTAGTGCTAATTTATTCATTTTGTTCAATCAACTTATTCAGCAATTAGCCATGAACGGCGCTTGGCCCATCCCTAAGATATTGTTGCAAATGCTGATGATCCTAAATAAGTTTATCGTGCTCCATCATGAAAATTTTATACCAGTGATTCACAATAAGAGTTAAGTTACACGCTGCTGAGCAGAATAAAGGGAATTACGGCCTGATTTTTTTTAAATAACAGTGATTTACGGCCATTTCTAAATAGCCTACAGAAATTCGAGGATTTATATGGAAATCAACATTCATTCTAAAATAAAATCAAACTGATTTGTTATTATTGGTAGTTGGTTGGGACAGATCAGAGTTTTTGTCGTTCATGAAGTCTCAACCGATGTCATGTGTTGTGAAACTAATGTCGTGTGTTGTGAGACTGGTGTCGTGTGTTGTGAGACTGATGTCGAGTGTTGTGAGACTGATGTCACAGGATCGTAAGAATATCAAAGAGCTGTAAGTGTGTGAAAATTTTTCTGTGTGTAACCTGATATTAAAGTTAATGTATCTTTCACACAAAAATTATAGTTCTGCCTAGCAATGGGGCTAACCTACGTATTGAGTGTGTAACATACGGCGGATTTGAAGATTATATTTTATTATAAATGAGAGTCCCGCACTGCTGACCAGGTGCAAGTCCCGCACTACTGACCAGGAGCAAGTCCTGCACTACTGACCAGGTGTAAGTCCCGTACTACTAACCAGGTGCAAGTCCCGTACTACTAACCAGGTGCAAGTCCCGTACTACTAACCAGGTGCAAGTCCCGCACTGCTGACCAGGTGCAAGTCCCGTACTACTAACCAGGTGTAAGTCCCGCACTACTGACCAGGAGCAAGTCTTCAGTTGAATAATGTGCAGATATTACTTTAATTTGCAGACACCTCCGCCCACCATGAGTCTTCCAATGTAAGAATCTCTCACTGGACTCCACAAAGCTCACGTTGCAGACCTGGAAAAGAGTAATCTGGTCATTCATTGTGTGATGAGATTATTGGTAGGGGCACCATGTTGCTGGTCTCAGGGAAATGATCGATTAATCGATGCACGAATCGCTGTGCCCCCCACTGAGGCCTCTGACCCCCGCTGTGGAGGCATCTGTTGAAGATCATGCGTTTGAAGAGGAGCTCAAGCTCTGAAGCTTTAATTTGCTGCACCCTATTGTGGTTTGCAGCACCCTATTGTGGTTTGCAGCACCCTATTGTGGTTTGCAGCACCCTATTGTGGTTTGCAGCACCCTATTGTGGTTTGCAGCACCCTATTGTGGTTTGCAGGCTCCTATTGTGGTTTGCAGCATCCTATTGTGGTTTGCAGCATCCTATTGTGGTTTGCAGCACCATGTTGTGATTTGCAGCACCCTGTTGTGATTTGCAGCACCTTAATGCTGCCCAGGTTTCTTGTAGAGATAACAAATTTCCTCAGAAGATCTGCAGTGTTGAGATGGTAGACATGAAGTTTCATTACCACGTAGACATGAAGTTATATTTGTATGTGCTTTTGACTCGCCATCCTCAGCTCTTACGTCTTTTTAACAGGCGCAAAAGCGTTTAAAAAATATCTATTCGTCAAAATTTAGGGCATCAATTTTGTTCGTGATTTTTCGTCTACCCTCACGGGAATTAAAGATTCTTTGTGAAGGCCTGAGTATGACTCATTATTTTTTTGTAGAGTACTACACTGAAGTTATTTTTGATCCACCAAGTACAACACAAAAGAAAACTGGAAAAGAAACTCTGCAACTCTCCGTCGTTTGTGAAAATCTCGACCGTAAATGCCACTTGAGATCATTCGAACAAAAATACACACAATTTCCAGCATGAAATTACATGAGATTTTGTCCAACCATAGCAATAAATTAGAATAAATTCATTAATGTTATCAACATGTATTCATGGATGATTGTTTCCTGAACGCCTCCAAGTACTGCGTTCACAATTTTTCGACGTAATAGTGTTAATAGATACGCGTGTTTTTGCTTTCCAGCATCAATTATTTTTATTTTTCAACCTGAAAAAAAGCTTCACTCTGTGTGATTTGTTAATATTTTTCTGTTTATAATGAACAAATATGTAGCTTATTTATGACACTCCAGTTGTAGCATTTGCCGTATTTTACGTAGTGATTTGATGGCATTCGATCACACCGCATAAATTTGCGGATTCAAGAATCAATATTCTGAATTATAAGCGTTTACGTTTCAACTGTAGGAACACACGTTCTTAATAACTAATTTTGAGCAGGAGTTCAAACTTTGTATTTGTCTATTGCTTAGACATAATGATTTAATTAATGGAATAAGATCTCTGGCATTTGATTGATGTACTGAATAAAATTTGTAACATCGTTCAACAGTTGGGACTTGAATGTATGGTGGATATTTATTGCTTTTCTTTCTTGGTGTGCATGTTGATTTTCAAGAAGAAAACTGAGGTGTCCAAAATTCTGAGAAATTCTAGCAAGATCTCAGAGTGTCAATCAAAAAATAAGGAAACAGAATAATAAATGAAAATCCCTTTTCTGGCGAACAAAAAATTAGAAGGTTTTATTTAAACACTTTTCCTTTTGGTAGCAATACATTTATTAAATTTGAAAAACAATACTGCATCACTAAAAATCACAAGTACAAAATGTAAAATTGTATTTTTACATAGAAAAATAAATATTTTCTCAAGCAGAAACTGGTGGGTCACATCCCAGCAGATGAAACACAGTGGAACCCACCGGTGAATTGCATCACAGGAAACAACGTGCTATTAAATATTTCAAGTTTCAAGGTGTTTGCATAACAACAACAGAAACGGATTTCCCAAGAGACCAATTTTCAAGGAATTATTTTTTACAGCAATCCACGTACACAAAACAACACTCAGACGTACATAAAAGAAATCTGCGCAGGAAATTGGTGACTGTTGGAGTTACCAAGCTGCCTGTGAAGTTGTGTCTCGTGGAACAAATACGGCTCTTCTCACTTAAAATTAGCAGAATCAAACTCGTGCCTCATAATGGTGCCCTCTTATACAATACAGCTGAACTTGCTCATGCAAAATGAGAGGAAAATTATTAGGAGAATAATAACACTAATTGAAACAAGACACAGTCCAGTAAATTAATCCAGAACATTTTCCAAGCCCTGATAACCTGGAGATATTGATGTAGTGGACGCATCATCTCCATTTATTACGAGAGCGGTGGTCACATCAACGTGCCGCTATCTGTTTGTGTCAGCGTGACCAATAATCGATACACAGCGACCCCCAACGCCCCCCAGTCCTCCCTCTCCTCTGCCACAAATGGAGACTATGTCATTTGGTGTCAACAGATCTTGCGGATCAACAAAATAAATTATTTCGTGTCACTTGGGTAGTAGAAAATCTTGCGGATCTGCTGTATAAATTTCTCAGGTGTTGCTCGGATTAACCAGATCTGACAGATCTGCTCTATAGATCTGATATAAAGGTTCATGTACTGATTCAGATCACAACAAAATTTTCGCAGAGTGTACAGCAGTTTTTGTTATCTTTTGATCAGGTAAACGGTGGCCCCACACGAGACTGCCGCCACTGTTGAGGACTGGTACTGGTATTTCCGTGAGTTTAATAATTATTTCTGATATTTTCGGGACTACTTAAAACCTGCAACATTGACTTTTAAAGCCACCGTGAGCTAGGTTTTTGATTTAGAGCAGCTGAACAAATATCGATGAGCAGTTAGGGGGATAATTGTTTCGACCTTAACTTTTAATTAACAGAAAACCTGATGTAAATGTATCAGTACTGTAGCCAGTCTTTCAATTTGTGTCTACATTCCAACAGTTACTCAACCATGTCCACATTCTCCTGTAGGTCTATGCACCTACTTTATGTAGGAGTTCCATGTGTTACACCAGTAGTTATTGGAAGAGGTAAGATTTTCGTGGGCGTGTCTGCATAAAATATTATCTTTCACTATGTCAATTGTTCAGCAGTTGTGCTTCCCTCTGAGAAATTCATTTTCATGCATTTTTAATTATGTGAACAAAACTCATATCCGATCAAATACTGTGCTGGCTGCTGAATAACATTCATATGAACGTCAACTCTTATGCTGCACAATTGATAAGTGTTCATTATTGACAATGATTGTCAGAAATTGCATAGGTATAATTGCTGCAGAGTTAGTGAAGCGTAACTTGTGTAATATGTCAAGTCGCTGTAACGGCTAGATGCTGGGCTTAAAATTTTCTGTTTCATGCACTAGTTTTTACCAATTGCTTGGTATCAGTCTAAAGCTTTTTGGGTAAATTTAGATGATTCTTTCACTTGACATCAATTTAAGTTATTAATGTGATTGTGCTCAATTTCTTGGGACACAATGACTGTCTCAAAAACAATCAATTATTTCATGTCCCTCAGAGTGCATGCCCGAGCTTATTATTCATATCACCAAGATAATTAACAAATCCTTTTTTGCAATACATGTAACCAGCATAGTCCATGTAAAAATTCAGAATTGTGTCCTGTAGGAAAGTCTACTACAGAATTGACACGACAACGTGGACAGCGAAGGTTGCGTGAGAGCGTTATCAGCTGACGAAGAGTTATCTAAGTAACGACTTCGCCTCGTGTTCTGCAAACCTGCACAGCTGCTCAAATGATTTCCTCATACAACAGTTATTCTTCAAACAGGGAGAAAATGTTCAGAATTATGAGATCTACGAAGTGTATACCTTGTGACCTGTGAATTACGAATGAGCAAACAAACTGGCAAACTGAGCGATAGTACCTTGTTCCTGAGCTGTCAAATCTGCTGACAAAGTGGCAAAATGAGCTCCAATTTCACAGCAAAATTGTCTCATGTTTAATTCAAGAGTATAGGTGACTGACTGAATGTTAGACATCATAAAGAATAACGGCAATCTTTATCTCTGTTGTCTACTCAAGTGGGATCGGAATTATGTCAATAAGGTCACTATGGTGTCAGCGAATAGTTCACTTGATAATTAATGTTTTTTAAAGAATTTTGTTGAATACTGATCATTGGAGTAGTCTCGAATTTGTTCTCTATCAAATGACCCTTAATGTTGAATTTGAGGCAAGTTAAATTTAGCATATGCTGTTTGTTTTCAATAAGTGATCGCATATATCAATAATTCTCAGCTGGGCTACACTGAGGCGCATTAAATACACCCAATTTATTCTAAGGATTTCAATTGTTCATCATATAAAGCTCCTCTTCGGTCATTTATGAAAAACTTTTTCTGGAATGAAGTGAAAACTCTTCCTCAAATTATGCATTCTGTTCACGCAAGACGCTGCATTCAACTGAAATGCTACTGATTATAAGTTCAAATTCGAACGATTGAGACCATTTTAAGTTTCTAAAAAAGACGGATCCATCTACTCGAGACATTTTTAGAGCTTTTCCATCGCATTAAGGTGCATTCAGCGCTATCATCTCCCACCGTTGTTCCATTTGGACTGCTGGTAGAGCTTTGGCTCTCTCTTAGTGAGACTATGCTCACATCAATGTGAGACTGTGTCACATCAATGTGATTGTGCTCACATTAATGTGAGACTGTGCTCACATCAATGTGACTCTGCTCACATCAATGTGACACTGTGCTCACATCAATGTAAGACTGTGCTCACATCAATGTGAGACTGTTCTTACATAATATGAGACTATCACTTACACCACTGTGAGACTATGACACACCACCGTGAGACTTTGACTCTTCAAAAGAGACTAGGTAACTGAAAGGTAGACTTAATTCACTCTAAGTCCGACTATGTTTCGACTTCTTCATTGGAACATACACATGCTCACGATTAGGTGACATATTATTTGAAAATAATATACACATGTTCATGATTAGAACACATGTCATTTGATGAGAAAATAAAAATGTTCTCGATTAAAACATATATTGTTTGATTAGAATACTTAGATAATCACGGACTCTTGTAACTAGCACGTCTCACACGCTGAACTTTCAGACGAGGTTTGAGGAAGTCTCTCTGTTTAATTCTTACTTGATTTAGGACTCTTTTGATATGATACATGGATGATTAAAGGGTTCAAATTTTCACCGACGACGATTTTGATGAACTGCTACTAAGTGTGCAGGAAATTCGTGCATGAAAACGTCCACAGTGACTGATTTAATAAGTCCAGAACTCCAGATAGGAACGAAAAAAGAATTAGATGTAAGGAAGTGCCAAATAAACAAAATTTAAAGCTTAGAATAGGTAAAAAATACAAATTATATACAGTATGGACCACAAAGAAGTATACCCAATTTAAGTGTTAATTACTTCACAGTGAATGAAGATATTTTAGGTCTGTTATTTGCATTAAGTGCGGAGAAATGTTCTCCATAAAAATGTCAAGTCACATCAAATTGGTTCCACTTCTATCTTTCAATAATGAGATAAATAATAGTTGTAAAAATGTGTTGCACATGAAATATATTAGGATTAGGATTGATAGCCAACTTTTAAACATTAGTAACTTTCGACAAAAATACTTACATCTAAAAACCATCCTCCTGAAGAAAATACTTATGAAATCAGCATGAGTAGAGAAAAAGTGTCTCTTTGGTTGGGTTTGTGCGGCACCGGATCGGTAATTGAACCATTTTTTATGCTACTCATGCTGATTTCATAAGTATTTTATTCAGAAAGATGGTTTTTGGAGCATAATACCTACAGATCTGCTTATTTACTGTTTCATTCATATGAAATGTGTATTCATCTCCCACCACTAAACATTTAATAAAAATTTCTGAACGTTCAACGAACCAGAGAGCAAATCTTAAGCGACGAGGATAATCTCCTGCGAAAAGTTGTTGCTTAACTTTAGCTCTGTAAGGATAATATTGCAAATCATTACGAACAATTCTTTGGAAGGAGGATGATGACAATTCTGTGCCATTTCTTCTTTTATATACCTTACGATTTTCAGTTATTACTTGTCGGACACGTTCAATGTTTTTGTTGGTTCTTGCAGTTTTAATCCTCCTGAATTTGTTTTGTTTAGATTTGAAATAGTACCATGTGTTCTAAATTTATTAACAGTCATCCAGACAGTTTTCTTGGTTGGAGAGCTTCTTTCAGGAAATCTCTGTTTGAATTCATTTTGAACTTCCTTTAAACTCTTTCTTTCTGCATATCCGTTGTTTATGTTTAACACGTTGCCTGCGATTGCCTAGCTGGTGCAAATCTTTACTTTGTACACACAGTCACTAGAAAGCCTTGAAAAAATTATAGAACCTAACCTGAGCGACCCACCGGCGGGTCGTATCGCACTCAACGTGTTAATGTTGTTCATTCGTGAGTTGCATAACGATGGTTTTCGTCATATGAAAATTTAGCTTTAAGTGTTAATTTTCAGATGATTTGACCTTTATTTATATTCTAACCTAAAGCTTTGTATCCACGATACGTATGTATCTCTGTGTGTAATGCAGCAAATGAAACGTAAGTATTTTTATCGAAAGTTACTAATGTTTAAAAGTTGGCTATCAATCCTAATCTTAATATACTCCATGTGCTACACATTTTTACAACTATTATTTATCTCATTGGTGAAAGATAGAAGTGGAACCAATTTGATGTGACTTGACATTTTTATAGAGAACGTTTCTCTGCACTTAATGCAAATAACAGACCTAAAATATCTTCATTCACTGTGAAGTAATTAACACTTAAAGTTGGATTTACTTTTTTATGCTCCATACTGTACATATATATATATATATATATATATGTTTATATATATATATATAATAAGTATAATACAAGTAAATCAATATTATATGATATTATTAAACTCGAACCTTCTGTAGTATATGTGGCAGGGTAAACAGTAAAAAGTAAAGCAGTAAATAAAAGCAAAACAGAAAAGTAGACAAAAATACACAGAAGGGAAACATTGCATGTGCGAAACACTAATGTCAAATATGAGACGATAAGTTTAAAAAAGTGCAATACAGTTTATTATGCCACCATGTAGCATGTATTATTATTAGTTTTGAAATGTTTTGTAGCTATTTATAAATCAAAATTATATCATTATAAACTACAGTTTTTTGAGACTGTTTAGTACGTATTCCTTTCAATGACGAAAGCTTTTATTTGTTTCTTTTTCGTTCTTTATTTTCCGTGTGGTAATTGCATTTGCTGTTAAGAGTTGCAGGTAAACTCTACAAAGCTGCCAGCTTTTCTTTAGCATGATTCCTTGGTCCGTGGAGGGAGCTGAGACTTACTTTAAAATCAGTCTCAGGGCAAACAACTTCAGTAGGCTGATGAATTAGTAACTCAACAGCCATAGGCTTCATTTTGAGAGAAAAGTATGGTATTTCAAGCTATTAGTATAGTTAATAATTAACGAAGGTTTTATTATAAATCTACGAAAATTAACGACTGAAAAATATTGAACTGCTCATTGAGTATCACGTTAGGTATCTGGTTGAACAATTGAATCAATAAGCGGCCATATATTTTCATATCTAAAGAGACAAACAAAAAATATCCTCACAATGGCGTTAGGTAAGCTGCTTGAATAAAAGTGAGAGAATTTTTCAAACGCTAATTTCTTGAATGGCAGAAATACAGCCTCATCCACGCACATAGGGGGCTACTGTACCCCTTACTTTTTCAATGGCAGCACACACAGAAGCTTCACTCAAAGAGACCAGAAGTTTGACTCCTTCATCTCATGTCGCCTCATACAAGCCAGCACAAGATTCTAGCGTCGGTAATACTCAAGAAGGTCGGAGAGAGCTCCTGGGAATTTCTCTTCTCTCTAAAATTTCTCTCTCAAAAAACAGATTCTCCTCCAAACTCGAGAGAGAATGTATGGGTATTTTGATGCTTATAACTCTCATAGTAATATACTACATCAAGAAATATTATACATGCAGAAATGACATGAGTTAGATTTATTTCAAACAAACTAGTTTTTTGTGGCAGGAAGTATTGTAGAAGGGAGCTTCCGGTAGAATTTCACAACTTTGCTAATTTAACTTGACTTTTTAATTGATTGTTCAAGTGACTGCAAATCAAAGCTTGCTCAAAAACTTAACGAGTAAGAGTAGCAGATAAGGGCTTTTGTGACGGCCTATTTTACCGAGCTGCACGTCACCACAGACCGTGAGTGTAACACCACATCACAGTGTAACGGTCATAATAACTGAACAAAGTCAATACTCAAAATGTGTATGGATTCATTAGAGGACGCATTAAAATTGCAGTTCTATTTTCATCCTTTTGTTTGGACTCAGTTGTCTACTTTCAATCTCATCCTGCATAGGGATCGTGACTATCTTCTTACAATAATCACCTGTACATATGTTGTACAAGTGGATTTGATGCGCTTCTTGACACATTATACACGAAAGTTCGAAAACTATTTGTTTACTTTTACATATTTTTATGTAAATTAAAAAATGTTCCCATATTTCAGACCTGGTGCCTCCTTAATTCAAGTAAAAAGCGCACAACTGAATGTGATCAGGAGCTTCGTAATGAAACCTCACATATTAAATTCACATTGAAACCTTCAATCTTGAATTTCAATTTTGCATTTACAAGTTCAGATTAATGACCACCATAAAATCTGATAAAAATGCTGATTTTAATTCATGTGCTCAGTACATCCACGCGCATGAGTGAAGGTTGGTCACTCAGATGTTCAGACGAACGCAATTCCCGGATGCAGTAAGAGGCTCGCAAAATTTCATTTCCATTACCGTTGGCTCGAGTTTGTAAATTCTCGTGATTTCTGCGCTCTGTGTGTTCATGGTAGAGAGCCTTGACATGCTTTTCCTGACTGAAATGTTGGTGCTCGTGATCCACGAGTCCTGGCCACGGACAATGAGCTTATTACCTCTTTTCAAGGTGGTATTGCATTTTCAAGGTGTTATCATTAAGGTGGTATTACAAACTGGTAATACAAGGTGTTATGACTCTTCAAGGTGTTATTACAGTTTTGAAGTGATCTTACAATAAGTGTAAGTAGCTGTGCTACTTCCAGCTTTGCGTTGCTTAAAATTTTTTTCATGCTTTCAAAGAATCATGGTCATTAATGATGATATTTTTGGAAACACCTCTTCCTGTGATGTGTTTGATTATACGGGATATTTTACTAGGCTATCAGCGTGATTAGTTTTACAATTGTTAAAATGATAGCTTGCAACCCACGGGCAGTCCGAGAATCACAAGGGCGATTATATAGGAGAGTTTGGTGTGTGACCCCCCTACACCTCCCTGTCCTTTTCCTTCTGTTTCTCCCTCTCTAGATGTTGCAGATTGTGGGCTCTGAGGTGTTACATATGATGATGTATTATATAAAGTTTTAATAACTAAACTGCGTGTTGAGACTTAGATTATAATACTTATACAACACACAGTGTTGTAAACAATGGATTAAAAAGTGTGTTGGGACTTTGATTTCTGGTACAGACTGTCGAAAGTCAAGATAAAGGCATGTTTTATTGAAAATTTTATGTATGTAAAAATAAATTATACAAAACAAATGTGAAATTTCATAGCGTTGGAGATTATATTAATGGTACGAGGGTCTATCAACCGATAAAAGTGGCTCCTCATTCTGGATGAGCCATTTAAACTCATTCAATATCACTATTTTCCTTGATCTTCAAACAAATTGCAGGTATACGCTCAACAGACACAAGTGTGAAATACAAGAAACACCAGTTTTAATGTTTACTTTATTAAAAAACAATCGTCATGAGCAAGATTCCTTATATACGAGTGCGAAAGGGATTCGCTCATGAGTACCTTCCGTGATATTCTAAAGTACAATACAGTAGACCAGCATGTTAGAGTGTAATGAAATTCAACAAGCGTAGGTTTTCTTTAAGCTGGAGTGGGAAATATACAATGACGTATGAAATTTGTTGATGAACAACCACGTGTTCCACTAACGCACGTTACATTAAAGAAAAATCTCTTGCGTTATCTGCACTGGGTTGAGTAGAAGCAAAAGCCGTCTACGCGGTCGTAAGTGAAGGTGTGATGGAGTAGGTCGTCTGGGTCTAAGCGTTTCGCAGGAGCCTAGTAAGCACAGAGCTGCTAGAGATCCTGTGAAATATAGAGCGATTCCCAGCGCATGGCCGCCGTGCTTTAGCTGACGAGCTCGCGGTCTACATATATGCACTCACCAGTTACCGCGTATCAAGCATACAGTTCGCTTAAAACTCGAAGAAACAGAGAACTGAATACAGGAATTAAGTGATGAAAAACCTGATCCGTCTACGAGCAGTTTCTAGAATAGCGCCTTCAGATGATTGGGTGATTATTTCTGGTGGATATTTTCTGTCAGATGACGTAGGATCATATCCAGGAAAAGAGATTACATTTGGGTCTAAAAACTTTTTTAAACTGCTCTAAAACGATTTGCTGGGTAGACATTTATAAACCAAGGGGTACAGCCTCTAATAGTTCATGTGGTCACATAAATAGAATTTTTTACACTTAACACCAAGACTTAAATTGAGTGTAAGAATACTCTTTTAATAGTCAATTTGAATGGAACAAGGAAGAAGATTTTCAATTTAACGTGAGGTTGATACATTACATAGGTATGTATTTTCATTTTCAAAATGAGATAATTTTCCATCATGAGGTTTTTAAGTATTATAAATAAACTAGATAGTTCCTGGAGAAATTCCAAGACTGGGAAGAGATAAAATTAAGGATTTTTCAATCCATAATTGCGCTCTACGTTTGATTAGATTTGACTAATATGAGATCAATATGAAAACGACTGTATTAAATATTTACGACGAATTATTGTGTTTTAAATCAATATTTTCCATGAAGATATACAGTGGAAGCTTTAGATACGAACAGCTCTGTATACGAAAAATTCAAAATACGAGGAAAATGTGATCGAAAAATTGTGCTCTAAACACGATCACTGGCTCGCGTAACGAGCCACAAGCCAGGCTGTGGGTATACGTGACTCGTGTTTTCTGATCTACCACAACTTGGATTTACCCCTCGTAAATCAGTGTCCCATGTTCTCTCGTAGCATGAGGATGTAAGCGTAAGTGCGCTTGTGATTTCAGTTTTTTTCAATGTTTTTTCATTGTTTGTTCTAGATACGAGAAATTCGTTAAACGAGCTCAGTGCCGTAACGATTTAAATTCGTATCTCGAGGGTTAACCGTATATATCTTCCATTCTGTATCTTATCTACCGATAACATGATCTAGATACTTCTCGTAAAAATTCCACGGTTTAAAAGTGAAACAATTAAAGATCTTTGAAATAAAATACATTTTTCAGTTTTACCCGTGGTACTATCAGAACCTGAATACTTCTCATGAATATATACAGAATTTTCATTCTATATCTTATCTACTGATAACATGAGTGTGTAGGCCAAAGAAGACTAATAATGGAGAAAAATGGTATATTTTTTAGTATTCCGGTGCCTTTGATATCCGCAATACGATGCTTATAATACCTGTATACTCGTTCTGATTTCAGTTCAATAATTTTTTTCCAGTAATAGATAGAAAGAAATTGAGCGGAAATACACAGAAATTATATTCTGCTTCATGACGCTTATTTCTTCGCAGTAAGATCCTGGGGTCCAATAATGGTGTTTGCAGGCGGTGAAAACGATGGACTAATAAATAACAGAGATTGTTAATTAGTACAATGTCTTGCTGTGAATATATATATATATATATATATATGTATGTATATATATATACAGATATATATATATATGTATGTATATATACA